>ML905672.1:747-11235 GCA_009831015.1 Picea engelmannii
ATATATATATATATATATATATATATATATATATATATATATATATATATATATATATATATATATATATATATATATATATATATATATATATATGGATATACATTTTGGGATCTTGTTAATGTGTACATGTGGTGTGTGTTTTTTGTTGATGATATCTAATGTATGTGTTATGACATATTATTGATGTGATAAATGCCAATCTAATACTAGGTTAGCCATATTATTTTCTTTTTGATTAAATTGTCTTGGAATATGTGTGAATGTGATGGAATCAAATTGTCAAGATAACAGTCTAACTTGCAGGTATTTGCAGAAGAGGCAAGGATCAAAAACATGGTACACGTTATTGAGCTGGAGGATGACCAACTGGGAATCAAGTAAAACGCTAAGGTGACGAATATGGTGATGAATGGCCTCAACGAGGAGACTAATGACAACGGTGTATTATGCTTGATTGTTGGTGGTTGAGCCTAAACATATTCCGCTGGTGTGGAGCAGGTCATGTGAAGGTGAATAGGTAAATAGAGGGCCCAAGTAGCCGAAGCGAGATTCTGAGTCCAGCGGCTAGCTTCATCAGCGTAACCGATGTGGTAAGATGATGGGGGTGGCATCTGTCAATAACATGAGTGATAGATTAGACAGGAGGTATGGATAAAATAAGATTAAAAACTCTACAAAATATGTACAAAAAAGAAAAATCCTAGTGTAGTATGGCTATGCTCATGCATAAAATTTCTTTAAGTACAACCCGTTTACGAGTTCTTTGAGAGGATGGCCTTCAAGGGAGGCCAAGATGTATGTGCCTTTAGTGAGGCAATGTTGGATTATGTATGGTCCATGCCATAGAGACTCGAACTTTCCATGGCCGAGGGTATCGTGAGAGATGTCGTAAGCGAGGATGAGGTCCCCTTTGTTGAATGAGCAAAATTTGACGTGGTGATCAAATGTGGCTTTTGACCGTTGCTTGGTTGCCTCATTGTTCTGTAATGAGGATCGACGATCTTCATATAGGGACTCTAAGTTTAGGAAACGCTGCTCCATTGGAGCAGTGTTGGGTAATAGCTCGATAGCAGTGTGTAAGGTGGGGATTTTTCACTTGATGGGAAGAGTGGCCTCAACTCCGTGGGCTATATGAAATGGTGTGAAACTAGTGGCGGTTTTGACTACTGTGTGGTAAGCCCATAGTGTGGAAAATAACATATGATGCCAATTGGTCTTATGTTTGTTAATCGTGCACTGCAACATGGTTTTGAGGACCTTGTTAACATCTTCCACCTGTCTATTGGACTGAGGGTAGTATGGTGAGGAAAACTTGTGGGAGAAGCCTAACTTGGATGAGAGTTCAATGAAAATCTCATTCTCAAAATGTTTCCCATGATCAGAGACTAGTTGGAGTGGTACTCCAAATCTTGATATGACGTGGTTAAAGAAAAAATGCGCTACTGTGTCAGTAGTGTTGTTGAAGGTCGGCATGGCTTCGACCCACTTTTTGAAGTAATCAACTGCAACAACTATGTATTTGTGTCCATTGCTGGATGGAGGATTGCAAGTCATGAAGTCGGTGCCCCATTTGCAAAAGGGGTCTGCGGTAATGACTGGGTGTAAAAGAGCAGGTGGTGCAGGTGCTTGGTTGGCATAAAGCTGGAATTTATCACATCGCTTCATGGCATGAATGCAATCGTGAAATAATGTAACCCAAAAGTAACCCATGCAGATGATTTTCTAGGCGATGGACATCTCGGAGAGATGGCCGCCGCAAGCACTGCTGTGGTATTCATTCAAGGCTCTATCGGCCTCGTCAATAGTTAAGCATCGACGAAGTATGGTGTCAACCCCTCACCGATATAAGATATCCTCGATGAGGAGGTAGCGGGGTGCCTAGTGATGAATATGTTGACGATCATCTTTGGAGAGGTGGTTTCTGAATTTTTGGGTTTGGAGATAGACAAGAAGATCATCGTACCAAGGGTGATCCAAGGGGATGTAAAAAATATGTTCATTGGGGAAGTTGGTATTGATGGGGGGATTGGTAGTATTGGAGAGAAAAGCAGTGATGAGTTCGGCGAGGATGAGAGATTTATTCCTCTTGGGTGTTGAAAATTTGAGATCGTACTCTTGCAGGATGACGATCCATTGAGTAAATTTACCATTAATTTGTCAACGACTGAGCAAGTATTGCATGGGGTTGGAATCTGATATGACTTTGGTAGTTCGAAGTAGAATGTAATGGCGTAGTTTCTGGACTGCGAGGATGAATGCAAGGGCTAGTTTCTCTTCGTGATTGTATTTCAAGGGTGTCCCTGAGAGGTTTTTACTAATGTAATAAATGACATGCTCGCGATCATCATCCCCTATTTGAACGAGAACTCCTGCTACTAAGATGGCTGAGGCCGATATGTAGAGGATATAGTCACGGTTATAGTCGGGTGGACTAATCAAAGGAGCATTGGACAGTGCCATTTTAAGGTCATTGAAAATGTTTTGGGCATGGGCATCCCAGTGGAATGGGATGTTGTGGCGTAGTAAGCGAAGGAAGCTGTGTGCTCGAGTGACATAGTCTGGGACAAAGCTCTGTAAAAAGTTAGCTTTGCCTTGTAGGCTTTGTAGTTGGCGTAAATTCCGAGGAGGGAGAGTTTCCATGATGGCTTGGAATTTGAGAGGGTCCATGGTAATGCCACATTGGGAAATGATGAACCCAAGGAGGTGCCCAGTGGTGACGTAGAAGATGAACTTGAGGGGGTCAAGTGGATATTGTACTGTTGACACCTTTGGAAGATGATGGGTAGATCATCAAGGTGCTGAGTGCATTTCTTGGATCGAACGGTGAGGTCATCCAAGTATGCGAGGATGATATGAGCTAGATCATTAAAGACGTATGTCATGGCTCATTGGAATGTCACTCCAGCGTTCATGAGGCCAAAAGGCATGACACGATATGCGAAAGTACCCCAGAGGGTAGTGAATGTAGTTTTGTACTGATCAACTGGGTGAATTTGGATTTGGTTGTAGCCAGAGAAACCATCCATGAAGGACAACGCCTCGTGACTGGTGCAATCATCGATAATTTGATCAATAAAGGGCATAGGAAAGTTTTCTTTGGGATAGGCGTGATTGAGGTTGCGAAAATCCATACAGACATGAATATTTCCCTATTTGTTGTTAACATGGATGGGGTTGGAGACCAATGATGTATAGGTGATGGGGTAAATGAAGTCGGCGGCACATAATTTGTCAATCTTAGCCTTGATGGTCGTTGCTTTGGATGGGTGTAGCGACCATTGTTTTTGGCAAACTGGTGTGATATCAGGCCAAGTTTCGATATGATGTTCGACAATAGAGGGGTCAAGGCCAGGAATTTCCATGTATGACTAGGCAAAAATGTCTCGGTATTTCTGGAAGAGAGCTTTGTAAACTGTAATTTCTTTAGGAGTGCATGCAACGCCAATAGTGATTTCCTCAACGACTCCATTTGTGATGGAAATATCAATTTTGATGGTGGGAGAAATGTTGGCCATATTGCCTTCTTCAAAATCATCAGGGGCAGGGATAGGGTTTTTGAACTAGTCAATATGCCCTGATGGGATAAAATCCTTGGTTTTAACTACGTATATGGGGTGTTGGTTAGGAGGTGCAAAGGATTATTTTGAAAATAAGAGCGATCTGTGGTATAGCGCATCTCATGGGCAGTCGGGGGTGGTTAATTCCTCAAGTATGTCCTCGTCACAGTGGAATTTTCAGGAATACAAGGGATCCAAAAGAGTCACATCGGTGCATGTCACCATGTGATTGTCATCTGCTGATGAAGAAGTAGGGGGAGTGATGCAAGGAGATTGTGATGGTTCACTTGACATCAACCAAATATCAATATATTGAGGGTTGAAAATGGTGGTCGGGCATAAAATTTCTGTGGGGAAATGAACGGGGGAATTGGGGGGATTTAGGGGTAAATCCTCATACAAGTCATCCAATAACCATGGGGGAGTAGGGAGTGCTTCAGGTTCAGGTGAAAGGATAACCTCTGGAGATGGAGTAGTGGTAATCACTAATTCTGCTGGCACTGGAGGGGGTGTAGTGGTTTGAATAAGGGTCATTTGGTGATGCCAATATTCGATGATCATAGGACATTGATATGTAAAATGATCAAGTGATTCACATAGGGTGCAAGGAAACTGCATAAGTTCATTGACTGAAGTGGTGACATAATGGATGTCAGTGTTTTGGGTACTTGACGACATGGAGGTAGAGGGGTTTTGTTGAAAACTATGGTGTACTACCACGAGTGTCTGTCAAAACTGAGGTAGGGTGAGGCAATGATGAGTATAGTGGCCATACTCTGAACATATGGCACATGCGAATTTGGTTTGTAGCCTGTTGTTGCTTGCAGTGGGCAACATTGCGGTGGTACTAGGTGTGCTTGATGAAGCCATGGGCGATGTAGTTGCATGGGGGAGTTGGATTAGATTGCGTAGCTCAAGGAGAGAGGGACATCAATTAGTGGGGTGTCCTTCTTTCTCGTAGAGAGCACAAGGGGGTTGGATGCAAGGAGGGAGGGGAGTGATGGGCTCTTTCTTCTTTCATCTGCCCCCACCTGTAGTGGTGGCGTTAGAAAGAGGGGGTGAGGAAGTTGTTGTTTGGGTAGGTACCAGAATCTGCATCAGAAGGCCTTTGGTTTGAGGGGGGAGAGATGGTTGGGGAACCATTGCTGGTGGAAGGAGATACCATACTAGGATTGCTAGCACCATATTGGGAAGGGTAAGTGTTGCAACTACTTGAAAATATTGGATGCCTGGTGGGGGGTAGAAGAAGGGGATTTGAGTAATGGCGTGAGGAACTATTTTCCAAACTGGAAGATGGCCCTGAGGTGAGGTGAAATCGTGAACTAGTGGAGTTGATGAGTTCTCTGGAGGGAGGAGATCTACGACTAGTAGGACGTTAGGGATAAAAGAGGCCTCAGTGGCAAGGAGAGTATCTTTAGTTGTTGTTCCTTTGGAGGATACGAAACACAATTGGGTTGGGGGGGGGAAGGAGTTGTGGTGCTCTATGGTATGTCCCTAACAAATATGGGTCTTTGAAGATTCTGGGGCCCATCTCGATGAGTTGATAGGCATTGGGATTAGTGTGGATGAAAGGGAGGATGTTATCGATGTTGGATGAAGGGTTGGGTTCATAATGTGAAACATGATCAATGGTAATGATCTTCCCATTATGGGGGAACATCATGGTTCAAAAGACAAAGGAGGCAACTGCCTTCATAGCATACATGTAGCTATGACCGAACAAGATATTATAGTCGAGTTGGGCATCGATAACTTCAATGTCAATGAGAATGGTCTTTCCCTTGAGTTCTATAGGGACATTTTGGAAGAGTCCTTTGGGAGAAGATGGTCATCTGTCATGGGCTTGTAAGGTAATGGCAGATGGTATAATTTTGGGGGAACCAAGTTTATTCCATACAGATTTTGACATGATGCATGTGGAGGCACCCTCATCAATGATGCAACGGTGAACTATAATGTTCCAGATTTTAACTGGTATTTGAAAAGTGATGAGAGCAGGGATGCGAGGTTCTTTGCTATTGATATCAAATGTGATGAGTTGGGTATCCACAGGGTCGACTAACTCGAGGGAGAAAAGTAATGACTTTCATTGGGTAGGACAAGTTTGAAGGAATTCTAAGACTAACATAGCAGCAAGAGATTGGGCCAAATCATCGACCAAACTGTAATTATGAGCTGCCCAAGCCTAAGGGTTGTGGATGTTCCGTCGTAATGGGATGCGAGGAATACAAAGGGGTGGGTCAGTATTAGGGAGAGGAATCATCAAAGGGGCCCCAATTATGACTGGGGGTGTGTTTTATTTGGTGGGAGTAGACTCAGGGGTTGCAATGTATTGGCAATTGCTTGTTTGTAGAAAAACTTCTTCTTCACTAGTAAGGAGGATAGTGCGATCGAGCCCTGATTGGGATATTGTCCCATCTGTGGTAGGGTAGGCAGCATGTCTTGTTGGGTGTTGATCACCCCTTAGTGTGGGATGGGGTTTTATAGCATAGCTGGGGGTGGCTATTTCACATATGGTTGTGGGGCTTGCGAAGGGGCAGGTGATGCTGAGGGAAGTGGTCCATTTACAAAGTCTTTCATCCGTTTAAAGTCAGTGATTTGGGGGCAATGGTGAGTATAGTGACCAAACTCACCACAAAGGGAACAAAGGAAGGTGTTCCTAATATTGTTGTTGTTCCTTCCCTGGCGTTTGTTTTTGTTTCCCCCTTAGGGGTTTTGATTCCCCTGGTTTTGGTTTCCCCCGATAGACTGGTTCTGCTGGGGTTGGTTCTGGTTTCTTCCTGATCTAGAATTATTATTGTTTCAGTTTTTTCCTTTCTTTCTGGCATTTTTTGATTGATGGGATGGATTTTTCATGTTTAGGTGTTCAAAATTTTGATATTTCTGAATGGGAGAAGGTTGAACAAAATTAACCCCAGCATGTGGTGGTCCTTGTGGTGGAGCCATAGGCTGTGGGGGCCCAGAAAATGGAAATTACGGATTATGTTGTGGTGGTGATCCATAAGGTACATAGGAAGGCGTGGCGCTTTCACTAGTGCTTAGGGTATAGGCTAAGGTAGAGGGAGTACCGACACTTGGTTGGATAGGTGGGTGGATTAGGGGTGTCGACGGGGGTCCACTTATGGGTGGAGGCAGGACAACAAGGTATGGTTGTTGATAAGGAGTAGGGGGATAATAAGGGATTCCTCCATATGCCGACGGATATTGGGGTGTGCCATACATGGTTGGTTGTTGAGGATGTGGATGGTGATGTGTGGTGTTACCAATCAATCCATCTACTGAGTGATACATCTTAGGTTTGTCTTGGCTAAATGGCACGAGTCTTGGGAGATCAGGTAGTACTGTGTACAAGTATTCTGATTGTGAATAGATGAGGTCATATTGTTGAGCCTTACTGATGGCTTCTTCTTCTGATTGAGGGAAGGTAGAAGCCACATATTTACTGAGGAGTGAGACAAGTGATCTGAGAAACCAATCAAGGCATTGTTGTTTGGTGGTTTCTGCTTTGCAAAAACTACGTCGTCGATGCCACTCATGAATGTGATCAACGATATGTGTGGCTGAGGTTTGTTTAAAATCAGAGAGTAGTTCAAGACCATTGTCATGACAGATTGGTAATTGAAAGAAGGTAAAAACTTCTTTGGCCAAAGACTCGAAAGTCGCATGGGACCTTGATTTTTCATCTACATACCACTTGGCTGATGGGCCAGTGAGTGTGCATTGAAATAATCATAGTCAGATGGAATCATCCATAATGATGTTGGAAGAGCACCATAACTGGAAAGTCATGACATGGTTGGCAGGGTCATCCCCTGTCTTTCCTTCAAACTTGGGGATGTCTGAAGGTAGTTTGGTAGGCATTGCAGGCCATGTGGGGTCATGCAATATAGGATCATTGGTGAGTTTTCATATATCTGGTATGTTGAGGGAAGCCAAATATGGCATCTAGAGTGTTGGTGGAGGGTTAGTTCCAGCCATGGTGCGAGCATTCTGAGTACCTGACCTTTGAAGGGGGATAGGTGGGTTTGTAGTCCCCCCTTGAGAAGAAGTTGGTCTTCTGCCTCTATGTAAGGGAGAGCGAGTGGATGGTTGTCCAGGGAAAGTGGACCCAAGTAAGGTGGATCCAAGAAAAGATGATCCTAAGACAATGGCACTCACATGTGTGTGAGAAGGTGGGGCCGATGAGTTGGCAAGACTAGGAACTCCTCCTAGAATAGGAGGGAGATTTAGAAAGCGCTTGGAACAATGAGGGTTCTGTGGGTCCCCTATGATGTCCAACTAGCTAAGTGAATGTGTGTGAATGGTGGTGAGAGTAAAATAAACAAGATCCTTTTTTGCAAATTTTGTACCTTCACAATATATCTCGATTAGATGTAATCATAAGAGCATCATACATAAAACAATTTAGATAAAGAATCATATATCTGGATAGGTGGATTTTGTCTGCATGGGAGAAAAAATAAAACATAAATGCTCGTTTCCTAAAAAGACGTAACATCCTTCCTCTCAAATAACATTGGACCTTCCAATAGCACTTGGTAGTGGGGTTTGAAGCCACCAGAAGAGAAAATAGTGAAGGATGAAGTGATCAGTTATAATGAGGGGTAGAGGGGGCATATCCCGAAAGAACTGGAGATATTTTCCAATAGCCACACAAAATCTGATCAAGGTGCAATTTCAACCCACAATTTCCACCTGGGTAGATGTCCTAAAATTTGGTCACTAGGTACCTCGGTCAAAGTGCGACATTTAGATTTTTGGCCTAAGAAACGGGTCATGGGCTAGATCCCATCCAAGAGGTGGGTGCCTCAAGGGGGGACACACAGAACAGCTGGACCTCAGCCTTCAACCCTTCACGGGTATCCCCCTGCCTCATGGTGTTAGGAACACTTGACTTGGAGGATTTATAGTTCCCTATTTGACAACTTCTATTTTTTTGAAAAATGCGAGAACCAGATAACGGGGATCTTTTTGGATGCCTATCCCCGAAATCCTACCTAGAATAAAATATTTCTTTTGGCACCTCATGTTGAGGAAAAATTAGTGATTTTTTTAGAGAAATTTTAGATGTGGTTGTTTGAGAGATTGGGGGTGTGAGACAATCTTGTTGAAATTAAGTGGGAGTGGATAGTTTTGTCAAGAAAAGGGTGGGGTGTTTCAGAATCATTTTGGAGGAAACTTACTTCAACCTCCATGTTTCGATATGAAAACTATGTGAGTGAGAAGTGACTTTTGTGTGTGAACAAGTGATAGTGTGCCAAGTTTTTAATGAATTAGGTGTCACCTTGCTGCATGTGGACTTCACTTGTTCCTTACAAGTCTTTGATTACATAATTAACTAAATGTCGTTGGTACAACCTTGCAGAATTTTAAAATCCCTAGGAAACTAGCATGTGGACATGTGGGTACTTTACTATTCCTTTAACTCCCTAACTGTGATTTGATCTAAGAAATCTTTGAAACTATCCTAGGTTGTGAATATGTGGGCATGTATGGGCCCGTTACAAAAACCTTTACACTTCCCTAGTGAGTTAATCTAAGAAATCAAATTTCAACACTATCTTATATTTGTAGCATGTGGGCATGTATGGGCCCCTACAATCTTAAGATGTGTTTGAAAAATAAACTAAGAGGAGTCCTGAGGGGGCTGTTGTCCTCTCCTAAATATTTTGTCTTTTAAAAGGAGATGAAATCGTCCCTCAACCTCTTTCTGATTCTCAAGATCGCTTTGAAGCACGAGAGAAGAGAATACTCAATGATTGATATCCAATTTCTTGTCCCAATGCAAGTTTTATATGTGATGTAGAATAATTCTAACTTAACTCTAGTCAAAGAAAGCCATCCATGTGGAAAAATGATAAAAAGGAGGGAAAGTTATGATTTTAAACCCTAACTGCCTATGTTTTTTGACTAATCCCTTTATATGAAGAGGGAATTGAGTGTGGTGCAAATTACAATGTGCATGAAATCAATTTTAAGGAGGCTAGGGGCCTTCCAAAAATCATAAAAAAGATTACAATGTGTATTTTTTTTGCACAAGTGCGTGGGTCTCAGAGTATATAGAGGCACTCTAAGCACCAATGCACGAACATAAAGACACTTATGGGCGCAGGTGCGCAGAGAGCGTTGTGAAGAACAGTGGGTTTGGCGCACATGCGCTAAAGATGTGTCTGTGGGTTTAAAAACCCGTGCACGTATGACACACGACTGTGAAGAAAAATTATAAATGAAAATCTCTCAAGTCATCTTTGAATTTGGATTCCTGTAGATCGGCTTGGGCTGGTTATGGTACCTGCAGTTTAACTAAACAAAAAGAAGAACTAAAATAACCCAAATGGGGTAAGAAATTGATACCTTTCCCCAATGGAGTCGCCAATCTATTGTGTCTCTTTTGCCACCTAAATGAGAAAAACAAAGGTTCTTACAAGCTTAGTTGGGTTATCTAAGTGTTATCACTGAAATTTCATCCGCACATGGCGACAAGAACTCAGCATCGTCAAAACAGTAATGAAGTCATTCATGGCACTGAATTAATTTCACAACATTCCAAAAAGGTCAAATACTATAAAAAGTAACCAAAAATTGAAGGGCGCTTTACAGAAGTTTGGTGCGCATGCACATGCGTGGAACAGAAACGTACCATGAGCGCATACGCGTACGATGCGTGACTGTTGGCGCAAAAACCCGCGCACCTGCTAAACGACGCATTTATTGAATTGGTCGGCCTCCCAACCACTTATGGATTAGCTCTCAAGTCGATTTGACCCTCAAATCTAAGATGAATATGCATGGTAGGCTGGTCAAAGACCTAATGAAGCCCTAAAGAGCCCCTTTTCACACTTCAAAGGAGTTACATAATCACCCAATGCAATGCTATAAAAAGCCATGAAGAAACATCATTTTCTCAAGGAATTTCATGTAATGTTAT
>ML905674.1:4884-16119 GCA_009831015.1 Picea engelmannii
TGAGGTAGTGAATCAAAGCTTAGGGAATCTGTTAAGGAGTTTGGTCACTGAACATAACAGTCAGTGGGATCAAATTCTACCCCAAGCAGAGTTCGCATATAATGACTCACCGAATAGGAGTACTGGTAATAGCCCATTCCATATAGTATATGGGATGCATCCAAGAGGAATTTCAGAGTTGAGATATTTAGGACAAGATGAATTCCGAAGTGCAGGAGCAGAGGATTTTGCTGCAGAGATGCATAAGTTGCATGATTAAATCAAGGGACAACTACATAATAGCAGCCAAAGATACAAAAACAAAATAGATTAGAGAAGAAGGGAAGTTAATTTCGAGATTGGAGATCAAGTTTTAGCATACCTGAGGAAGGAAAGATTTCCAAAAAGGAAATATAACAAGCTAAAGATGAAAAAGATAGGACCTCGTAAGATCCTCAGAAAATTTGTTGCAAATGCTTATGCAATTGAATTGCCAGAGGACATTGGAATATCACCAATATTCAATATAACAAACTTATACTCTTACATGATGGATGATACAAGAGGGACAAATGATCAGGAGGACATTCAGTGGAAGCAACATATGCCCATAGCAGAGAAACCACAGACAGAGAAGATTGTAGATAAGAGGATTGCTAAGAAGACCATAAGAAAAGTTTATTATGAGTATCTGGTTAAGTGGAAAGATCATCCAACAGAAGATGCCAGTTGGATAACTGAAATTGATATCCATAAGCATGGAAAGAGAGTGGAGGATCTCATAGATAGGATTCCATGAATCTTTTTGTCCAGAGGAGTATGATGCAGGAGCATCGTCATCAACATTCAATGAGACCAAGTGAAGGACAACTCAGCATCCAGGGCACACATTGAAACTGGTTTGGATTCCAAGGAGAGCGTGTCATTTTGATATTTTGTAAGTATTGTAATTAAAGGCCCTTTAATATTTGGAGGCTTGAGCCATTACATGAGATTGCATGAGATTGTAATCGCCTTAATTAACTGTAGGATTGTACAGATTTTGAGCATCAACTCGTATCTGGGTTGTAAATGCCCATTTATTGTAATAAACTTAGTAGGGAAAGCTTTTATTATGATATGATAACACTAAGATAGGCAGGAGGGAAGGCTTGAGAAGCCCCTCATGTGTAAATATATGTAATTTATGCCCAATGAGGGTTGTTTTCATTGTTGAAGAAAGTTTGTTGGAGAGTTGTAGAGAAGAAGCTGAGAGCTGCAAGAACCTGTGTAAATATTTTCTAAATGAATATAGTAGAGGAGAATTGCTTTCAGAGCTTTGTGCATGCTTATCTCCGAGTATTTGGGTAATGTTATGTTATCTATTTTCTATGTTTATATGCTTGTGTGTGTATTTCATGGTTGAATGAATGAACCTTTGATGTTCTGCAAGTTTCAATTGTTTCTCTTCTGAAATCATGGTGCAAGGAGGGCACAGTGCCACGCAAGGAGTGCGAAGGCAGAGTCATGTTCAGACTCAATAGCTTGGGAGAGATAGAGTGAATTGTGTAGAGTGAGTGCAAGGAGTGCACGTATACTTGTCTGAGTATAAAATCTCGAAGAAGACCCGTGCAAGGTGTGCACAGGGCCAACACTTAGTGAAGTGTTGAAAGAGTCTCAAGGTGAGCCAACACAAGGAGTGCATCGGAGTTTCTAAGTCTCAATCTCAGGAGAAGTATCGCAAAACATGTGCCCAAGGCTAAGTCATTTGAAGTTAGCAAATCTCGGGAAGGATAGCGAGATTCAGTTCTCAAAAGGAAGAATTCCTTTTGTTTGGGAGAAGAGCGGACGATATCCATTTTGGAGGAGTCGAGGTCTTTCGTGACCATTGGATATGGAAAAGAAGCGCAGGTTTTAACCCTTGAAGTCCTTTGGACTTCGGGAGTTCGACATTTTTCGTTTGTTGGTTGTAAGGGAGACGAAACTCCCGAAGTCCCGGAGCTCGAAGTTAATCCGGGCCGTTTATATGTGTGTGTGTGTGTGTGTGTTCCTGCAATTTAGGACAACAAGGTTTCTTGTTGAATCCCCTTTGGTTTTGAGGGATTTGTTGCTAAATATTGTCTTGTTCTGGGATGAGATAACATTGTTTTGTAGGTACATCATCTTTGGAAATCAATTACCCTCTCATGAGACCTCCAAATGACAATAACAAATGATAATAAGACCTGCAAATTTAACCACCAAAATCAAGTACAAGATGTTGGAAACAAAGCTAGCAATGACTAGTTAAAATTTCAATGATTAAAACAAGACTTTGATGGTGATTAGGGGGCTGTTAATTAGTGTTATCAACAAGATTTTTAATAGTCTTATGGCCGTAGCAAACAATTTTCTACAACAAAAAATTCTAGCTACCAAAATTAACAAGCAATCCACCCAAAACATAACTAGCAACTAGTAGATTAATTATGGCATCTTGCAAGTGTAATTTAGTGGTAGAATAGTGAGTAAAAGAAGAAATAAAGATGAGTTTTCTGCAGCCCTGTTGGCTGTATCTTAAATTTATAACAACAACGAGAATCACTTGGCTAATTAATCGACAACAAGTCGAAGAGGTCAACCAATAAGAGGTCGATAGGAGGGCGTGTGGCAACCGACTGAAGACTGAATGAAAGTCGACTGGTAATCCGAATTGGTAGTCGACTATAATAGAAACCCAAGATTCGTGGGATTTTGTAGCCAATGATCTGCATGGATCTGTAACTGTCTTTGGGTGTCTTTTCTTTAGGGTTTTACCTACTGTAAATCCTATAAAGAAGGTGTGTTGTAATGCTGTAAAAAATAATCATAGAATAGCCAATATTTAGAGGTTGTTGGTCATGCAGATGTAAGCTGAATTGGCTACAGGGTTGTTCTTGTGTAAATCAAGAAGGTATGATGTCGATTGTGTCTTAGGTGTGGACCAAGGTTAGGCATGTAGCCTTTTATTCTAATTGAATAAGACAACACGAGAGCAGAACACTCAAGTAATGTTGGTTTTCTTGGTTTGGGTGTCAAGGGTAAAATCTCTGTGTACTGTGTGTTTTCTTTGTCATTTACTTTCTTGTTTAAATATTTCTTCCTCTCCTTTGCTAGGTTTAGTGTGGAAGTGTTCCTCATGTCCTAACATGTGGTATCAGAACTTGGTTTAACAACCTTGGATATGAGCTAAACCTTAGGTTCAATAAGACTCGTAAGTAATAAATATTTAAATATTGTGTTAAAGAATGGCGAGCAGCTCAAGAATAGAGATCGAAAAAAATAAATGGCCAGAATTTTGAGCTTCCCAAGCTCAAAATTGAATACCTCCTTATAGATCGAGAATAATGGGCAACAGTTTGTCCAAATACCATGTCGACAGGTATGTCTATGGAAGAATGGGAGAAAATCGAGAGAAGGGAAAGGCGTACGATTCGACTTTGTCTTGCAAGTTCGATACTGTTGAATGTCTCAGGTGAAGATTCAACCAAGAAACTGTGGGACAAGTTGGGGAGCTTGTACCATTTGAAATCCCTGGTTAATAAGATGTTTCTCATAAATAAATTGTATCCTCTGAGGATGAGTGAGGGAATTTCGGTGACTGAGCATTTAAATGTTTTTAGTACCATTTTAAGATAGTTATATTTTGTGGATATTAAAATCACCGAGGAGGAGAAATGTGTTAGCCTATTATGTTATTTTTCAGACTCCTGGGATAACTTAGTCGTGGCTATAGGGAGAAATTCAACCACACTAGCGCTAGAAGACATGGTTGCATCTATACTATCTGAAGAAATGAGAAGGAAGAACATGGAAGGATCGACCAAAGATGCATTAGTGGTGAGAGGTCGATCGATTGACAGAGATAAAGGAAAATTCTCTGGTAGAAAGTATAAGTCGAAGGATAGATCTAAATACCTTGTTTAGTCGACAAGAAGATGTTGGAAATGCGGTAAAGCTGGGAATTACAAAAGGGACTGCAAGTCGAAGGTAATGGAATTCATTACAAGATATGACGAGAAGCAGTTGACTGAGAGAAAGATGACTCCAGATAAGGGAGGTGATGTGTACCTGGTGTCGACCAGTACATAGTCGAATCAAGATATTTGGTTGATCGACTCATGAACATCCTATCATATGACACCACATAGAGAATGGTTCTGCGAATATGAACGATATGAAGGAGGAGTTGTGTTCTTGGGGGATGACTTGACAACCAAATTGTCAGACGAGGAAGAGTTCGACTGATACTGCAAGATGGCAGGAGTAGAACCCTTCCAAGTGTGCTACACATTTTTGGGTTTGGAAAGAAACCTGATATATGTTAACAAGATAAGTGATGTAGGAGTGCACACTCTATTTCATAAGGATATGTTCAAGATGGTTAGAGGTGTGATGGTATTAATGAAAGGACTTCGTAATGGAACCCTATACAAGCTATTAGGGAATATTGACTTGACTAGATGCAACAACATTGATGTTCTTAAAGTCGACTCGACTTGACTCGAATCGGGTTGAGTCTATTCAAACTGACTCGACAAGTCATCATAAAGTCGACCCAACCATGCTATGGCACAAGAGGACGAGACATGTTGGAGAAAAAGGACTACCAGCTATGCATAACAAAGGTACGGTCGAAGATTTTCCTGAATGTAATTTATAAGTTGACTTTTGTGAACATTGAATATATGGAAAACAAATTCGGGCTAGGTCCCCATCTGGAGCAACAAGGGAAAATGGATTCTAGAATTAGTCCATAGTGATGTGTTTGGCCTCGTTTCAGTGCCTTCACTTGGTGGATCCCTATATTATGTCTCCTTCATAAATGATTTTTCTAGGAAGACATGGATATATTTCCTGAGGAAGAAATCAAAGGTTTTTGATAAATTCAAAGAGTTTAAATCTCTTGTAGAAAACTAGACATATAAGAAGATTAAGGTGCTGAAAACTGAAAACGGTGGTGAATTCTGTGGAAAGGAATTTGATCAGTTCTGCAAGAAGTGTGGCGTATAACGCCAAAATACCACACCATATACCCGAAAACAAAATGGATTTGCTGAGAGAATGAAAAGAACATTGATGGACAAGGCAAGGAGCATGCTCTGTGGTGTTGGTCTCGCACAAGAATTATAGGCAGAGGCAATCGACACTGCAAAATATCTATTGAATTTGTCTCCATCGTCAGCATTAGTTAACACGACTCCACATGAGGTATGGTATGGTAAGAAGCCTTCGGTCTCACATCTCAAATTATTTGGCTATGATGCATTTGTGCATGTTCCTGAGGAAAAGAGGAACAAGCTGGACAAGAAGGAAGTCAAGTGTATTTTCATTGGATACAAAGAAGGAATTAAAGGATATAAGCTTTGGGATCCTACATCAAGGAAAACATTCTATGGTCGGGATGTGGTCTTCAGAGAAGTTGGAAGGAAGTCAGAGCCTGAAGAAATTGTTCAAACAAAGAATAAACAAGAGAAGGTGTGATTTGAACCGAGGAACGAAGAAGATGATTCAGATGAATTGAGTGAATCAGAAGAAGAGGTGGAACAATGGACCTCGATTGTAAGGAGGTCAGAATGAGTAATAAAATAGTCGAAAGGTATAATCCACCTGGATTTCGTTCCATATTTGTTTTAACTTCCACCGACGCTGAGCCCAAGTCGGCCGGGAAGGCAGTCGAATCAATAGAGGGACAACTTTGGAAGGATGACATGGTCAAAGAGATGGAATCCTTGCACAATAATGAGACATGGGACTTAGTCTAATTACCTAGTGGACGAGAGCCTATCGTTAGAAAATGGGTATTCAAAGTGAAGATGAACGCAATAGTTCAAGTTGAGAAATTCAACGCTCGACTAGTAACGAAAGGATATTCCTAAGTCGAAGGATTCAACTTCGGTGAGGTTTTTTCCCCTATTGAAAAATCAACTTCCATTAGAGTACTAATGTCTCTGGCTACAACATTTGATTTAGAAATAGAACAGGTGGATATAAAGACAATGTTCCTACATAGGGCCCTGGAAGAAGAAATCTACATGAAACAACATGAAGGATTTGTAGTAAAGGGAAAGAAAGATTTGGTGTGCAAACTGAAAAGATCCTTTGATGGTCTAAAGTAATCACCAAGGATGCGGTACCAAAAGTTTGACACATACATCCTTAGTTTTGGGTTTATGAGAATAAAAGTTGATCATTGCATATATTCCAAAGAAGAAGGTGGGTGTTTCATATATGTAGCATTTTATGTCGACGACATATTGTTGATTGGAAGCAAAATGAACGGAATAAAGGAGGTGAAGAAGGAACTATCCTCCAAGTTCGACATGAAATATCTCAGTGCAACGAACTTCATTCTGGAAATGGAGATCAAGAGAGATCGAGTAGCTAGAAAGCTTTGGTTGAACTAGAAGAAATATATTGAAACAATATTGAAACATTTCAACATGTAGGATTGCAAACTTGTGAAGGTGCCAATTCCTGTGGGAGCAAGGCTAACTGTTGAATAGTGTCCAAGGACACATGAGGAAATAGAGGTCATGGCACATGTTCCCTATGCAAGTGTTATTGTCAGTCTAATGTATGCGATGGTCTGCACTCGACCAGACATTGCCCATGCGGTGGGAGTGTTGAGTAGGTACATGTTGACACCTAGGAAGGAGCATTGGACAACTGTCAAGAGAGTATTTAGGTATTTGTGTAGCATAAAATATTATGCTATATGCTACCAAGGAAAACCTGGAGGTGACAATAAATTAAATGTACATGGATTTGTCGACACCGATTGGGCTGGAGATCTGGGTCGACGAAGGTCAACTAGTGGATATATCTTCAAGATGTTTGGTGGAGCAATTATTTGGATGAGTAAGCGATAGGCGGTCGTAGCCTTGTCAACGACAAAATATGAATACATGGAAACCACTAATGAAGGTAAAGAAGCAGTATGGCTTCAAAGGCTATGTTCAAGAATTGGGTTTGAGCAGAAAGTTGTGAAGATAAATTGTGACAGTCAAAGCGTAATATTCTTGGCAAAGAACCCCGCTTATCATTCTAGGACTAAGCACATTGATGTATAATACCAATTTGTGAGAGACATGGTGGAAATCAACAAGGTGCTGCTAGAGAAAGTAGACATGTCGGAAAACATAACAAACACTTTGACCAAGTCTGTGAGTGCTGTGAAGTTCTATTGGTGCAAAGAGGCAATGGGCATTGCTACCCTGAGTCTGTGAAAGATATTTCAAAGATCTATCATTTTCAGCAAAGAAAACAACAAGTGGGAGAATGTTGGGTTGTTATATTCTTTGCAGTGAAAGTCTAATCAAGGTGGATCGACTGACAATCGAAGTAGAAGGAATCGACAACAAATTGAAGCTCGAGGTGGTTCGACTGAGTAAAGTTGAAGTCGAAGACATCGACAACAAGTCAAAGTTCGAGGTGGTTTTACCAGGCAAATTCGAAGTTGAAGACATCGACAACAATTCGAAGAGGTCAACCGACAAGAGGTTGACAGGCGGGCGTGTGGCAACCGAATGAAGACCGACTGGTAATCTGACTCGGTAGTTGACTGTAATAGAATCCCTAGATTCACGGGATTTGTATCCAATGATCTATGTGGATCTATAACCGTCTTTGGGTGCCTTTTCTTTAGGATTTTACCTACTGTAAATACTATAAAGAAGACGTGTTTTAATGTTGTAAAAGCTAATCTTAGAATAGCCAATATTTAGAGGTTGTTGGTCATGCAGATGTAAGTCGAATTGTCTACAGGGTTGTTCTCGTGTAAAGAAAGAAGGTATGATGTCGATTGTTTCTTAGGTGTGAACCAAGATTAGGCATGCAACCTTTTATTCATAATGAATGAGACAACAAGAGATCAGAAAGCTCAAGGAATGTTGGCTTTCCCGGTTTGGGTTTCCAGGGTAAAATCTCTCTGTATTGTTTGTTTGCTTTGTCATTTACTTTCTTGTTTAAATATTCCCTCCTCTCTTCTGATAGGTTTAGTGTGGAAGTGTTCCTCATTTCCTAGCATTTCCTAACAACAATCATTAACAAGAAGGTCATTGACAAGCCTCTCATTGATGGGATCCATTGACTAGAAGGTCACCGATTTACCTCTCGTTGATAATAAATTGGACTACAGAGGATGGTCAATAGAATTTAGGGTCAAGGTTTGCAATGAGTTAACAAATGTTGATGGTGAGTTGGAAAATGTCAACATTGAAAATGAGTTAACACATGTCAACGAACAGTTTGTATGTGCCAATGTCAATGAAGAGTTAACATATGTTGACAATGAGAAGTCGGTGATGTTGACAAGAGAAGATGTAAGTGTGGAGAGGAAAATATAAGAAATGGAATGGTGAAGGATAAGAAGCTAAAGGATTTTCCATGGTACATGTGGGAGACATAGATTTAAATAGGTGTGTTGTTATAAAGGTTGCATTTGTTGAGAAAGATAAAGAGACACAATGAAGACAAAGAGAAAATATAACACAAATATGAATAGTAGGCCCATTTATGAGATCATGCAGTTTGTCTAGATGGAATTATCAAAGAATAATAGTTGAACGAGGTCAAAAGACATAAAGTAGCTTGGTAGTGCCACATGTATGGATAGATGGGGATAGAGTCTTAATTATGGTCTTGAGTATGATTGAGTGGTATGAAAAAGAGAACGTTGAGTTGCATATATGTAATCTATATGTGTTAAGAAGAACTACCATGATTTTCCTTATGATTGTGCATTGAATATGAGTCTCTTGAATGTATTTAGGGTACATTTCCTTGTATTTTTGGTTTATGTTAGGAGGTCCTATGTAATGTCCCTATCTAGATTGGACCTATTTTTTCCAAAAACACCTGTAAGTTTGTTTCCTTCTAATGGTATGACATTTCGTCAAACACTTGGACAACAAGCTATGATACCCTTGTAATATTTCCCCTCAAGGTTTGGTTTTTTGTTTAGATGTGCACCTGCTATAGTTTTGTGGTTTCTTTTCTTTTACTTTCGTCAAACACCTTACTACTTATGCACAACCTTGTTGCACTAACTCTTTCTCTGTTTGTTGTAGTGTTCTTAAGTTATTTTTGATATGGAGCTTTTGTCAAACACTTGTTAGACAACCCCCAGACTCATTGTAACCTTCTTGCATGCTGTTGTTAGATTATTATGCTTGTTGTTTGGTGTTACCGGTTATGGTTCCAATGGATATGTGAATGTTTGGTTTCCAAATAAGATATGCATGACTCATACTAAGTATAACAATAATGTTTAAATTAACTAGTGCACAAACAACTGTTACAACACCAATATAAATATATAGGCATGTCCAACTTTATTATGAATTTGATCATAAGCCTACACAATAATTATAACTCACATATTTGGCCTCTAAACACCTTGCAATGATTGACACTGTAGTTGGACGAATGTGCATAAAAATAGACCAAAAATGATAAATATGGTACATATATAAACCTTCTAACCTGTAGATGTCTTCTTGGATATTAATTAAATCTGCAAAAATAATCTTCCTCAAACACCATGAAACAACAAATATATAGCTCAATTTGATGAAGGTATCAGATGGAACGATGGAAAAATACCTCTCAATCTATTAGAAGGTGTATAGAACAACCTCCTCAAGTAGAGATGTAGCCTCTATGGAAGAAATGTGACCTTTCTTGAGTACACACAACCTCAATAGAAAATTTTGGCCCAGGTATAAGAGGTCACAACCCAATAGTAAAGAACTCAATCCAACCATGAGATTCGGTCTGCTAAGAAGGATATGACAGACCCTCCAAGGTGGAAATCAATTGCTATGAAAGAACCCAACCTCTACCAATCGATCTTAGGCTGTTACAAAAGGAACACAACATCCTCCCCATGAAAATATCTTCTCACAAAGGAAACTCCTAAACAAAATGACCTCCAGAAGAGATGGGGTCTCTTCAATCCCCAAACTACTGCAAAAGGGTAGATCAAACTCCTCCATAATGAAATACAAATGGAAGGCCTGAATGGCTTTCCCAAATCAATGGCTATGGTGGATATCTCACCACTGATACCTGATTAGCTAGGGTGGAATATTTCACCACTAAAACCAATGCAAACCAGGGTTTACTCCAAACCCTCAAAGGATCTAAGAGCTCTCCAAATCAATATTAGAAATAATCATCAACATAATGAGAGGAAATGAGCCCCTATCTCTTCTTTATACCCCTTTCACCTTTTTCCCTTCAAGTGACTTTTTAATTCATCTTTATTATTTTCTTCTAAAATCACTTTATTAATTTAATAAACCTTTTTATTCCAAAAAGTGATTTATTTGACTTTAAAGCATTCCCGACCATTGAAAGTCACTTTTCATCAGCTCGACATTTAGAGCTTTTCCTCTTGGTTCCAACAAGCTATTACACTATGGTACCTCTCTTCGATAATTTATTAAAATGACACCCTTAGTGAAATCCATTAACTAATGTTCAATAATAGTCCTAATTTACATGAATGGTCGAAATGAGATAATCATCAACATAATGAGAGGAAATGAGCCCCTATCTCTTCTTTATACCCCTTTCACCTTTTTTCCCTTCAAGTGACTTTTTAATTCATGTTTAGTATTTTCTCCTAAAATCACTTTATTAATTCAATAAACCTTTTTACTCCAAAAAGTGATTTATTTGACTTTAAAGCATTCCCGACCATTGAAAATCCCTTTTTCATCAGCTCGACATTTAGATCTTTTCCTCTTGGTTCCAACGAATTGTTATGATATGGTACCTCTTTTAAATAATTTATTAAAATGACACCCTTAGTGAAATCCATTAACTAATTCTCAATAATACTCCCAATTTACAGGAACAATCGAAATTCAATGGAATCAAAATTTGATGGTGCAGGAATAATCCTAATGATAAAAAATGATAAGTGGACCTCTAAAAGCATCAAATAGATTCTCTAAACACCCTGAGCTCACTGATAACATACAATTACCCCTTTGATAATTTTGACACAAACCTATAAAGTCATCTCCAACTGTAGAGCAAGGGAACCCGAAAATGGGGACATTACAATCCTCTCTTCCCAAAGATTGCTTGTCCTCAAGCAATCCCATCACAACCATACTATCAATAGGCTGAACCAAACTAAAACTAAGAATGATTCAGGGTTCCAAATCAACCTGGAAGATATGAGGCCACCCAAATACTACTGATAAGTACTGCCAAGTACTAACACAAGTGGCCACCCAAATACTA
>WSFP011553772.1:0-11235 GCA_009831015.1 Picea engelmannii
GATAGATAGGTGTGTTGTTGTTTATTGGGAAAAGTATATGTAAAAATAAGCTAACATAAAACTACTTGCAAGGGCACCCAATCACTGAAACAACAACCATAACACATCAGCAAACAAACTTTTCAGATGGTTGTTATAAAACAGCAATTACACATTTTATGACAGCAGAAAACTTAGTGACTTTGCTTGGTCAAAGACAGGCCAAGAAGTCTTGCTGATAGGACCTGGATTTTCTACAAGGCTGACGACGAGGGGGAATGCCCTTGCTGTAGATTCTTTGTCGTGTGGAGGAGAGAGTGTGAGGAGCGTCCTCGAAGTGGTTGTGGGAAATATTTGAGTATGTTCCCATGTGCATGACAACGACGACAACAAAAAGGTATGCCTTCAAAATCGAGGATTTGTGCCCTAGTGCGTCCTTGATCCATGATGTTGATTTCCTTACGTAGTCCCCCTCTGATATTCAATGAGACCAGAATGCGTTCCATAGACATCTCCCCCGACTCCCTGAAGGTAAAATCTTCTTCCAAGTAGTTTCCCAACAAATTCTCGATAACTTGAAAGACATTCTCTGACCAAAGGTGGGGCGGGAGACCAAGCAGTCGAACCCAGATTGGAAAGGAATCCACTCACATGCTAGTTGAGTCAAAGGTTGGATCCCAAAGCTTTAGTAGTACAGGGGAGGAGTCGATGGACCAGCAACCCGAGAAGGCTCGGGTTGCTTGTGTTGCATTGGAAAATGTGATGAGGAACCAACCCCTTGATAAGAAGCAAATTTGAGGAGGAGCAGGTTGGGATGAACCCCAAGTGGTGTGCACACAAATTTTTAGTGTTTTTTCATTGAAATGCCTCCCGAAAACTTTCCCTACCACATATTTATCCGCAAGCTCCAAAACTTCTTCCATTGAGAGGTCCTCACCCAAGATGAGATTAGAAGAGTCTGATACTACCGCAATCCACTTGTTCCTCTTCCTGTGCCTGTTCGAGGAGTGAGGGTCGAGGTCCTCAGTCAAACCGTTGGGGACAGGATCCCCACTGCCACCGTCTTCTAAACAGTCCCATCGATTCAGATTTGATGAAGGGAGGTAAGAGCTGATAAAGCTTGTTATAGTACCTCCAAAGATCGATTCGGATAAAAGTCCTGAGCTGGCATAGAAGCAGGAGTCCTGGTGAAGAGGGTCATGTTGGTGCGCATCAAATTTGGGTAGTGCCACCGCTATCTCTTCCAAAGGAGGTCCGTCGCAAGAAAGGGAGAAGGGGGGGGCATCCGGAAGGAAGATAGGGAGGGAGGGGGACTGAGAGACCAGAAGGGATTGAATTCTAGAGGCGAGGACCCTGATAGGGATGAGGGAAAGGATCCAAGGGTTGTCGCAGAGTTCGACTGCTCGAAAGGGTCAAAAGGAGGGTTTGGTTGTAAACCCTGGGGCAGCCTCAAAAAGGGGCTCCCTATTAAAAATAAATAATAAAAAGTTAAAAACCCAATCCAATATTTCCCACCCTCACCCTCATAATCAAAACTAATAATAAATAATAAAAATTAAACCCCCATAAAAATATAAAAATGGCATTAACCAAAATAATATCAAATCAATGTCCTTATCCAAAACGCTAAACCAAATCCTAGAAAATGGGTTGATAAGCACATTCATCACCTTCAATGGAGGAGCTGGTTGATGGTTCGCCGATCATGACCCCTCCTTGTTAGGCTATATATAAGTAAATATCAGTAATTTGGCTTATTGCAAAACATATCTATTCGATCCACAACCAAAAACTGCTGGCCTCCCTTTGATTTCAAAATTCTATCCGTTCATCATTCCTCAATCTCTTCGTATACCCTTTGTTTGACTTCAAAAATGTGTTCTTCGCTTGCACTGTATCCGTCGGGTAGGCAACAGGCCCGTCGAATGGCTCCACCTGCCAGCAACCAGAAGAGATTCGGCCGTCCAAATGACCTGCACCGTCGGAACACCATGTATAATAACACGCGCCAATACCAATCTCATGGGCAACCGAATAGCAGAGGCGGGTTCGCTCCCAATTCCCATTCTCGCCATTTTTTCAAGAGGAGTAATCCCAACTGGAAGAGGAAGAAGAGTAATAACATGAGAGCCGGCCAAAATGTTTACAGAGAGGATAGAAGTAACTATCAATATCGTCCGCCTGCTCCTCACAATACAAGTTCCTTCCTCAGGCGGGCATGGAATAGCGGCGGTATTGCTTTTGACTCCCCACGCGATTACACTCCCAGACCAGATTACATTAACCCTAACCCTAGCCGGCATTACAGTCCCAGACCAGATTACATTAACTCTAACCCTCGCGCGCATTCCAGTCCCAGACCAGATTACCAAGCCGATTACATTCCCACCTCTCCCGCCATTAATCCTAACCCTAGCCCGCATTACACTCCAGTATCAGATTACGGTTGCACCACTCCTATCGTTTACAATACTCTCAGCCCGCCGATTGATTATAATGATAACAGCGCAGCCAGCGTTCGAAGGCGTCTGGAAAGAGAGAATACCACAATGAAGTTCCGGCTTGAGTTTCTGGAAGCACAAGTAAAAGCTGCTGACCGCCGATTGGATCAGCTCGAGCTTATTCATAACGATAAGGTTTCAACGAATAATAATAAGGCAGTGAAGGCCTCGTGCTCAGAAAACAGTATTGGAAATTGAACAGTATAAGTAAAATCTGTTTTGATCATAATTGAGTAGCTGAGTTATTCACTGTTGTGATTTTTTCTTTCGCTGTTGTGATTTTTTCTGAGTTGTTAATTTAAATCAGGGTTTTAGGATCGAGCTGAAATCTGCTGCTGCACGGTAATTAGAGTTCGGGATCTCCTGTAAGCATGAATGTCTGGTGTTTAACTTATCCATAGAATGAGTTTGGTCTGTAAGAGAATTCTGTCTTACATGGAGAAGAAGCATGTTTATTATCCATCACATTTCTTTATTTTTTCATGAAATTTAGTCCGGTATTTTCCTTTTGTTTCAAGTTAACAAATTTCATTACTAACATAAATTATAATAAGCAAGTCTAGTTTAACTCAATAGAAATGTTATTATTTCTATTTCTTATTTTCACCATATAAGGAATAAAGAAAATAGATTTATTTAAAAATATTATTTTTAAATTTTAAGGTGGAGAAAGCTATCACAATTCAATTGTTATTGTTACCTGGTAGAGAACAAAGTTATTATTATTGGATGTTGTTTATTATGTCTAAGAAAAACTATGTCACATGAATTGACTGATTGGTGGTTTTTAACATGGTAGTAGAATTTTATTCATGCATGGAGATGTTTTTGAGTCTTTAAGTTTCAGAAAGATGATTTTTTAGACAAATAGAAAAGTTTTTTTTATATGATTAAAAGCAAGTTTTAGCCTAAATAGTATTTGAAAGAAAACCATCTCTCCATTTCAAGTAACATTTACTCTTAATTTTATATAAAATTAGATATTACTTTACTCACCATTTAACTTTTTATAATAAAAATTTAAAATTAATAATATATAACTTATATAATTATTTATATATAATAGATCTATAGTATTATGAAACTTTTTATTTTATGTTACTTTACTCACAATTTAAATTATTATAATAAAAATTTAAAATTAATAATATATCTACATATATAATTATTTATTTATATATAGATATATAGTATTATGGGTCTCCTGGTTAAGTGGGTTTAATGGTTAAAAACATGTGTTTCCTCTTAAAAGGTCACAAATTCAAATCCAGAGGGGGGTAGGGTATGTATACCTCCGTAGAATTTACAAACCAAAATATGAAACTTTCTTTATATACTAAATACCAACTAATGAGCCATGAGACATTCCCTTTTACTACAAGACATTCTCTTTTAGTACAATAATAATAATAATAACACAATGGACAAATGATTTAGTACAATAATAAATAATAGAGTGTAAATTGATTTGGAGCATTGATTGTAATATTGAAACAATGTCAACCATCCCACACAATGTTGATGTCAACCATCCCACACAATGAATTCAAAAAAATGGCGTAAAAATAATTTTAAAATGCAAATTATAATGTTCTAACTCTTTTGTTGGTTGTGATTTCATCTTTCCAAATTCAACAAAATGATGTAAAAAGAATTTTAAAATGCAAATTATAATGTAACAAAAGAGGCCATGTATTATAAATTGAAATCTAACTCTTTGTTTTGTTGGGTGTGATTTCATCTTTCCATATTAGTATTAATAGATTAAAATATTTATATTCATCATTTGTTTGCAATGGGTGATTTCTATTAATCAACCTCATACCCAAGGTTATTTTTTCATTATAAACTTAAAGTTTGGAGGTGTTAATGGTGTTAATGTGACATAAGTGTAGATGTTACTATGATTAGCTTCATGTGTCATTTCATATATCCTTGTTGTTTCTTGTGCTCAAAGATTGTAGGCGTTAATGTGACTAGCTTCATGTGCTATTTCATATCTCCTTGTTGTTTCTTGTGCTCACTGGGGCTACTTGAGAGCCTATCTACTACTATTATGTGCCTGTTATCCCCATTTTGTGGGATAACTAAGGAGATGATGTCTAGAGGCCCTCAGGTTGCAGATATGGAGTGTCGAGAGACCACATGACTAGTAGTGTCCACTTGCACATACAAAAGCTGACTCTATCACCACATTTTGGATCCAGTGTCAGCTCATTTTGGATCACTTGCACATATAGAAGCTCGCTCTATTCACCACACCAACTAGCTTTTGGAAGGTAGATGGGTCTTTCTCCATGCGGCACAAGTTATGTATTCTGGCAGGTAATCACCCTAATATTTGAGGCATTTAAACATGTATTTAAGTTTCTTTTGATTATAGAACGCCTCATTGGACATTATGCTTTTGACCCAGTTTCACCTTGGTGAGTGTCATAAATTTCTAGTAAGAAGCCAACCTTTGGGGAAGGTTTGTGACTAGGGGTTCCTTAAGGTGTTATCATACCATTCCCAAGCATACTTACCACCTTCCGCTCATTACACTACCATCATATTGTCTTCTTCTAGGCCATTTGACTTTCATGACCCAAGAAGGGCATGCACCTCTTTTCATGGGAAGAAGGGCCTGAAAGCCCAGAGGGATTGTTGTTGGCTAAAAAGATAAAAGTCTAAATATAGACCTTCCAGATGCTTCACCCAGGGATCCCCAAGAAAGAAATGAAACACTTCTCTATAGGAAATGGGGGACCTGTTACCCCCAACCTAGGGGTAACTAAGGAGATCACGTCTCAGGGCCCATAGGTTGTAGACATGGAGTGTCGAGAGCCAGATGGATAGAGCATAGCCCTAGAGGGGACCTTCTTTTCATTGATGTATCCTACACATCACCAGCAACATCCACCATATCGGCATGGTTGCCACAAGGAAGTGAGTCTTTCTCAATGAGGTAATGAATCTAGGTATCATGGTACATATCACTATGATATTTAAATCATTTGAACATGTTGCAAAGGATCTTTCTTGATTTCAGAACATTTGCTTGGAATTTATTCTCTTTTCCTTTTTAAACCTAAGGGGGGTCTCATTGTGCCTTAGTAAGTTGGTTTCCCTTAGGAATAAGTTGATACTGGGTGGTTCCTTGAAGAGTCATCGTCCATTCCCTACCATACTTGTCACTTTCCATTCTTCTTTCCCTCCACTTCCCTAGCCTTTTGGGATCTTCGGGTGTATTGACCCAAGAAGGGATTGTACCTTACCTCATGGGAAGAAGGGGGTGAAGGCCTGAAGGGTAAAAGTAGTTGGACAAAAATAAAAGCCAATAATAAAATCTTTGAGATGCTTCGCCCAGGGATCCCTAAGAAAGAAATGAAACACTTCTCTGTAAGAATAGGGGACCAACAAAATAAATCATAATGAATACTCAAGGTGTTAGTAGGTGGATAGGAGGTCTCATCACAAACCGACTTATCATGATCATAAGTATTTAGCGGTAAGACATTACCATTATTTGGTCGTCAAGCTAGGGTAGTGGCTCTTAGTTTCATGACTAAGGGAAAGGGGGTCTCATAATGATCCAACCTTCTTATTTCTGCGAGGTATTTGTGAATTATTTTGTCGTATCTAGACACCAAGTGAGGAAAATGGCCTCCAAATAATTCTTTGAAACATGAAGAAAAACAAAAGAAAGAGATAAGAAGAAAATGGCACTAAATGAGCTTGGAAAAATTGTATCGAGAACAAGGGGCAGATCACCGTCTACAAAGGCACCCATAGGGAAGAGAATACAAACCCTTGTATATCATGAAGCCCATGCCCAGGAGTCTACCCCACACCATATCACATGCACACATGATTGGGATTGGTTCCACCTCGGAAACACCCTAAACCTAGGGGTTATTGACCCAATAGGACATCTTGAGACCCTTTCCAAACCTAAATTTGGTAAGTTGTATAACATCTTGAGCATTTGTTTGGGTTAGGGGGGTTTGATGCACATGTTTGGGGGATTTTATTATTATATGTGATTTACTTGCCATGATACTTGTGACTTACCGACCCCTAGAGGTAGTATTTTTTGTCTTTGCATGACTTTTCTCGGTGGATAGATATTCATGAGGAGATGACCAGTTCAGACCTTCATGAGGGCCTAAATCCCATGGATGTTAAAACCCCAAGCATGGGGCATGACAGGAGTGACTGATTTCCACATTGAAGAAGGAATTTGTTGCCTTTATAGGCACTCTGATAGGCCTAGACGGAGGGGTTCTACCCTCCTTCACTTGGATGATGGCCTTTGGAGGCCTAGAATCCACCTACCCAGCCCATGGTCATCATTGAGAAACTATGGTTTCATGGAGATGATGTTCCAATGAAAGAAGGATGTTTTACACAATGTTTGGCAGTTGATGGTGTTACTAGGCCCTGGGAGGCCCAACGTTCCACTATTTGATGATGAACATCCCACATTTGAGCTCAACGTCACCCTAGAAAGGGCATGATGTCACCCTACTAGGGTTTTATCTGTATATTTTTGTAAATTTATTTTTTGAAGTAAATGTTCAAGGTCGACCTTGATTTTTTGACCTAAAGTAATTAAAGGTCAAATTTTTGTATAAATAAACAAAAGTTACTTTCATTTTGAATCATAACTCTCATTGTGAGAGATGAGGACTAAAATTTGCACCCTAGTTGGGGTATATTGGTTGAAATAGTGATGTGCACCACTCTTGGAGCCTCTTTACTTGCACATTGAATCATTTTTGGTGAAGACATATTACAATCTAGGGTTTTATGGTATGATTATTCTTGGTGAAGTAAGTAAATATGCATTTGGTCATTTCATTTGAATGGTTATTGTATATTTTCTTGCTCATGATAAATATTATGAAATTGCATGCTTAATAAATCCTAGGAGTAAAGAACTTAAGGTGTTACTTCTTTACTCTATATTTTCTAGTCTTTGCTAAAGGTGATTTACATTGTCAATATTTTAAAGCCCTAAAGTGCTACCACTTTAGAAGCCTTGATCAATTGTGTTGCATTAAAATTTATTTTCTAATAAATCTAAGAAGAAGGAGGCACTAGGGCCTAAAAGAGCCTACACCCTAGTTATCTCTCCTTATCAAAGCTTGGATCCTAGGAAGACTTAAGGTGCTACTCTCCGTAGATCCATTCTTTACTTTGATTAGTAGTATCATTATTGTTATTTTCTCCAAGTGAATGTCGCCACCTCTTGACTCCATCACACCATTAAGGAAAGTTAGTCTTCACCTCTTTCTCCTTGAGAAATCAACCAACACTCAAACCTTAAACCTTATAGATTTTACTAACTAAAATTAACACTAACCTAGCCTAGAAAACTAACTTTATTGTTGTTGTTATGATTGTTTGCTATATCATAGTAGAGCAACAATTTTTCTGCATATTCAATGCTTATTTCTAGCTAAGCACTTCAGATTTTGTTATGACAAGATATTATCATTCTAAGTGATAAATGTTATATTTTTATTGTCTTTAAAATGATTTTTTGAAGAGTATTCTTGCATTTGTTACATATTTCTCATTCAAGTTATTGTAAACTTATTAATTCTTGCACTTGCATACCAGCTAGCATACATTTCACTGGTTTACTGTCTTATTGAAGCATTAATATCATTTTGTACTTAAAACTGCCATATATGTGTTTGTTGTCTTGTTTTGGGAAGGTACACTTCATCTTTTACATTTGCTTCATCCCCTTGAGACATAAACCTTGTGACATATTTACCTTGAGTGACCAGTGAGAGGGGGGGGAATTATATCTTTGCTTCATTTCAGGAGCCCTTTAGCTCACTGGGGATGTCTCCCTTGGGGTAGTCTTATCCTACTCCTAAAGAGAAAGGGGTTTCCTATTAAGGTAGAAGTGATAGGTCACCGCCTTGTTACGCCAATATTGTCTCACTTGCCTTGGGCTTTGGGAAAGTACGGATTGTGTGATAACATTTTTTCTCCATTGTCGAGGAACATCAAGTCAATTTTTCTTGAATGAAAATATTCGGTAAGCATTTTCCTCAAAGCCTTTATTTCACAAGCTTGCCCGCGACTCCAATGAGTGTGATTCCCTCACTCCCTTTGATAATCCTTAAAATGTTGTCTAGTGACTTCACTGACCTTTTCCAAGGTGCCACCTTACACTCAACTTTGTGATATTTTCAAGATATGGGATCATGGTGCCCTGGGAGAAAGTGTATATGTCTATTGATTTTGAAAATTTTCAAGCATACCCACATTATTTTTATATGAAATGGTTGAACAACTCTCCAAGATTCAGAGGCCTCCCCATTACTCACATTGAAGAGTTCTTGAAGTATATAAGTGAGATAGAATTTGAAGGGGAGGATGTTCTGATAAAAATGTTCATACTTTCCTTACCATCATTTGAACAAGATGGGATCAAGGGTTGTTGCGAAGAAAATGGTATATCCTCTTTCATAGATATCATCAATAGGTTTCTTGATTTTGCAAAACCACAATCCCAAACGCATGAAGATGTCATTGAAAATCTTGCAATAGTCCTAGAGGACGAAGGATTCACCACTAAGATTGTAGAAGATCTTATGGGTGCGCACCATGCTCAATTCCAAGAACCCTCTGACATAGAAGATATTTATGAAGAAGGTTTCCAACCCCTTGAGGAGGAGCAAGAATTTTCTCATGATTCTACAAAAGATAACGAAGACTTGGTTGAAGAACGAGCTCCTAAAGATGTCAAACATGAGGATGAAGTGTTTATGTGTGCTCCTCCTTCAGATGAAGCCATCCCAGATCTTATTCCTCCTGCACAAGAAGAAATGAATGAGGTTAATCATTTTCCCTTTAATTTTTTTAATGATTCCATATTCTATGATTCAGAAGGTGAAGAAGTAAAGGAATCCTTGGACGATAAATACCCTTGATGTCATGATGAAGGTGGCGATATGGTTGAAGGGTCGATTCATGAGGATGAAGTATATGCTCCTCCATTTGATGAATTCATCCAAGCCTTTTTCATTCCTGCACAAGAAGAAGAGAATGTGGTTAGTCATTTCCCTTTCCAGTATTTTGATGATGCTTTATTTTATGATTTGGAAAGTGAAGAAGTGTTAGAGGAACCCTTGGATATACTAAACCCTTCATGTTATGATAAAGATAATGGCATGGTTGATAATATCGATGATTTAATACATGTTGGAATACGTAAATGGGATGTGGTTGGTCATGATGAAGATCCCATTTATGATATGGAATGTCATTTTCAATTGTTTACTTTATAACTATCATATGAGATCATTACTAATTCTGACATTTGGAAAAACAGAGATGATATAATTACAGATATATTCCAAACGCCCAAGGATGAATTAATGAAATTTTCTCATGATGATTTCCGGTCATACCTTGAGGATTTTGACGAATATTCTCTTGAGCACTTAGATTTATTCTATGAAGAAGATTTTCAACTGCCATTGTGCTCAGATTTTGATAAGGGAGAGGACATGGTTTTCCTGAAGCGGGATACTTGTGATGAGGTTTTCCAGTTCCCTTCATTTCCTTTATCTCGCTATGTCACTAAGGATAAAGTTGGGAAACATGTCCCTTGTCTCAAGTTTTCTCTAAGGCAAAGCTTTCTTTTAGAATTTAAGGGTAGATTGAATTCCTTAAGAGAAAGTTTATTATCTCAGTCGTTCAACTTTCCCCTAAGAATTTGTCATTCATCCTTTAGATTCCTATTAGTCCCTTCTCAGACCTCAAGGAGTGATGAGGTCCAAGGTAGTCAATTTTTAGACTCTTTGAGTGAGCCTCTCAGTTTTTTGACCTTTCACGATCCTTTTCAAAGATGGACTGAGCACTTTTTTGGAGATCTGAGTTGGCATGATTTTTTCCCTCCCTCCCACCTCCATGAGTTAGATTTTACATTTTCCTATGACATGATGAATGTTCTAACTCATATTATGATGAAGCACAGAGCCATGTGTTATGATATATTGCTAGGATAGTTTCACTAGTTGTATGATTATACCCAACATCACAGGTATATTGGATCATAACTCTCATTGTGAGAGATGAGGATTGAAATTTGTTCCCTAATTGGGGTATATTGGCTGAAATAGTGATGTGTACTACTCTTGGAGTCCCTTTACTTTCACATTGAGTCATTTTTTGTGAAGACATCTTGAAATCTAGGGTTTTGTGGTATGATTATTCTTGGTGAAGTAAGTAAATCTACATTTGATCATTTCATTTGAATGGTTATTGTATATTTTATTTCTCATGATAAAAATTATGAAATTCCATGCTTAATAAACCCTAGGAGTAAAGAACTTAAGGTGTTACTTCTTTACTCAATATTTGCTAGTCTTTACTAAAGGTGATTTACATTGTCAAGCTTCTAAAGCCCTAAATTGATAGCACTTTAGAAGCCTTGATCAATTGTGTTGCATTAAAATATATTTTCTAATAAATCTAAAAAGAAGGATGTGCTAGTGCCTAGAATAACCTACACCCTAGTTAGCTCTCCTTCTCATAGCTTGGATCCTATGAAGACTTAAGGTGCTACTCTCCCTATATACATTCTTTACTTATATTAGTAATATCATTACTATTATTTTCTCCATGTGAATGCCACCACCTATTGACTCCATCACCCCATTAAGGCACTAGTATTCACCTCTTCCTCCTTGAGAAATCAACCAACACTCAAACCTTAAAAATTATAGCGTTTACTAACTAAAACTAA
>ML905676.1:0-11235 GCA_009831015.1 Picea engelmannii
ATTGTATTTTTTTTAAATATTTGGTATTTTATGTCTCAGTCAATGCATGATAGGAAAATTATTTGAATGGTGCAAGTCGTGATGTATTATTAAAAAAATAAACCATACGTGTCTAATCGATAACCGCACATTAGCCGCAAGTCGTTGACGAAGACTCGAGCATACTTCTAGACATCTTCAGCTGTCGCCTTCGCGCGGGATGTTTACCGACTCTCCCACGACGCAGATCTTTCTGTGAATTTCGTGTGGTTTTGGTTAGGTAGGAGATCGATTATAATAACAATCAATGGTGTGTGTTGGGAAATAGTTTGAAAAAGACTCTGCAACGTCAATTAACTTGTAAGTAATTTCATCAATTCCGTCACACAGACGGTATCCTTTTTGAAATCTTTGAAGACGCAGCCAAGGTTCGAAACTCCGGTATCCTTTTTGAAATCTTTGAAGACGCAGCCAAGGTTCGAAACTCCGCAACAATGGCATCGGCAGGGGCTGCAGCAGAGGAGGGAAGCCTGGGAACTCGTCCAAGTCATGATCTTGTAAAAGTGTCGCGGAAGGCCGTATCCCTCATTGAGTCGGAATTGGAATGGAAGATCAAAGCCATCACAGCCCTCCCCAATCCCCCCGACATGGATATATCTCTCTGCAAGGCCGCCAAGGTCGACTCACCTCAGACTCAATTCTTCCTTTTGTGAATTATGTTTTTACTTATTTACAGTATAAACAAATTGCATCGATTAATTAATTCAGGCTGCAATGGAGACCGAGGCGAAGAAACTTGCAGAAGAAGAAAAGGCTCCGCACAGATCCGTGATACAGCTTGAGGAGCTCTATCAAATGTACGACAACATTATGAAGAAGCCTGAGAATTCAGCAATCTCAAGATCCGAAACTCATATTCAGGGAAATATGAAGCTAGACGTTCAACAGCTTCTCCACGAACTTAACAGTCTTATACTTTTTAACTGTCCAGACTCTGCACATAAGCTGTCAACCATCGGTAAACTTGACCTTTCTAATAACAATATGAAGGTAAATACAGCAATATTGCATCGTTGTGTAGACTTTCTTGATTGTATTGATCTGATTTTGCTTGCAATATCAATTTCTTGTTGCAGTGTCTTCCTGAATCCGTGACGAGTCTGGTGAATTTGAGAACTCTCGACGTCCATTCGAACCAGCTCACATCGCTGCCGCAATCCATGGGACGACTGCAGAAGCTTAAAATCCTCGATATTTCTGGAAACTTGTTTGCCGAATTGCCGGAAAGCGTTCAAAATTGCCGGTAAAAATCGTATTCGAATCCTTAGTATTTTGCGAGAATATTTAAATCAAAATAGTCAATATTTTTGGGAACTTGTTTACCGAATTTTTCAAGATTGCCGGTAAAAATCGTATCCGAACCCTAAGTTTTTCCAAGAACATTTAATTCTCTGCAATCTGATGGATTGTATGATTTTACGGCTAACATATTACAAATTAACTCATTCAGTTCTCTGGAAGAGCTGATTGCCGATTTCAACAAGCTACAGCAGCTGCCTGAAACGCTGGGCATCAGACTGTTTAACCTGCAGAAGCTTTCTGTTCATTCCAACAAACTTTCTTATCTCCCTTCCTCCATCTCATGCCTCATGTCTCTGCGTGTTTTGGACGTCCATATGAACAATCTCAGATATCTGCCTGAAGACATTGACAACCTGGTGAGCCTTCAAATTCTTAATGTTAGTTGTAATTTTGGCTCCTTGAACGCCTTGCCGGATTCGATCTGTGGGCTGTGTTGGCTCGTTGAATTAGACGCGAGTTATAACCAGATTAAAACCCTGCCTGATTTCATTGGAGGGCTGGTGAAGTTGAAACGGCTAAATTTGGAGGGGAACCCGCTAATTCGACCACCGCCAGAGATAGTTAGAGATGGTCTGGAAGCAATTAATAAATACATGAGCGATCGGGCCACCAAGAATTTCGTGCCACGTAGACTCTCAGATCTGGTTGGTAAATTGGCACGTAAGTGGTTATCCTGCACCGGTGAAACTGTTGCAATGTGGTAACATGACATTTGGCAGTAGTGATGACGTGGCACGAATACATAGGTGAAGAGGGATTTTCGTCAAGACGGAATTGTTTCGCATTCAGTCGCTCCCTGTTCACTCCGCGACACATCCTCGCCACGTGGATTCAGCTGCTACCGTATGACGAGAACATGGACCAGCTTTGTTGGGTTGAAAAATCAAAATATGGTCTGTGTGTATATGAATGTGACATGAAAATTATTTGAATATATTTATTAACAACCTCCTATGGATTAGTGTATAATAGGGGATATATTTATTTTAAAACTTGATAAGTTCTTCTCCATTGATTTTAAAATTTCATAATTCATAAGTTTTTCTTGACCGAAATTTGTAATGCTTTTAAAAATATATACTAACGTATATTTAAATAACAAATTTAAGATTTCATTTATTTTTAAATAATAACGGAGTAGTTGAATCAATCTTCTCAAAACCTACTTAATTCTTCCGCGTAGAAAATCATACCCAAAATAGGAAACTTAATGGAAAAGCTGACAAGGTTAATGATGACATGAACTGCTATGTTCAAAGCCGTAATTGTCAAAGTATCACCATTCCAATCGCCTCAAACGAATAGCGTCAACTATATGGCACTCAAAATATATGAAAAAATAAACATGACACAGCACTAGTAGTAAAGTTTTCATTGATTGAATGGATTTTGAAAATTTACTGTACGCAAAGTTATGAGTTCTGTTCTAGTGGTAAAGTTTTCATTGATTTAATGGATTTTGGAAATTTAGTTTTTATTAATTTAATGGATTTTGAACATAATACGGAAAATACATATATCTTTAATCCCATTCGTAAGTAGATACCATTTCTTAATGGTCCAATTCTTTTTTCAATTACGGAAAACCCCTCCTCCTTGGACTTGAAGGAAAACGCCCTTCAGAAGAGCTATAAAGCCCTCTGGGAGGGGGGGAGTTTTAACTTAAAACATCTAGAACAGATCTGAGATATGAAAGAATTAAGGATACCTACAAAAAGGACTGATCCGATCCATAATGATACATCCGAAAATATAACATTTTTGCTACTTGACCAACTATCGGGAGAGGCAAGTGCAACAGGTATGCTAATCACTAGTAAAAATGAAATAGCAATTAATGCAAACACAGTCGATTGGAAAGCAATAGTTATGGTTGTGATCTTACAAGCTCCCAACAGATTGAATAGATTTAATGGATTTTGAAAATTTACTGTAAATAAAGTTATGAGTTCTGTTCTAAGTGGAATTTATATAAAAAATTATAAGCAAAGTTATGAATTTTGTTATAAGTCGAATTTATATAAAAATTTATAGACAAAGTTATGAGTTCTGTTTTAAGTGAAGCTTATATAAAAATTTAAAGTCAATGATAAAATTAGAATTAATAGTCATTCAACTTTGTATAAAATGTTATAGTATTTCTCACAAAAACTAATAATGATATTATTATTGATTGAAATTTTAGTTCTATTTGATGGACATAATTATAATTATAATAAACAAGAGTTACAATTTGTAATAAGAAATATAAAATAATATAAGTTTTAAGATTTTGAATTTTTAAATTATTGAATTTAAACTTTGTATAAAATGTTATAATAATGTATAAATTCTCACAAAAACTAATAATGATATTATCATTGATTGAAATTTTAGTTCTATTTGATGGACATAATTATAATTATAATAAACAAGAGTTACAATTTGTAATAAGAAATATAAAATAAAGTTTTAAGATTTTGAATTTTTAAATTATTGAATTTAAGCTTTGTATAAAATGTTATAGTCTTTCTTACATGGATTAATAATGATGTTATTATTGGTTGAAATTATAGTTCTATTTAGATGAACATAATTATAATTATTGTACAATGCATAATTATAATAAATAAGAGTTATAATTTGTAATAAGAAATATAAAAGGATATAAGTTTTAAGATTTTAAAATTTTAAATTATTGAATTTAAGTGATAAAATTGTTGTTGAAATTGTAATTTTAAATTGTTAAAATTATTGTTTTTATTTTAAAAATAAATTCAACATTTTAGAATATTTTTATTATCATTTGATTTTGCAATGTTAATGGTTGAAATTTGCAATTTCATCAATTCAAAATGATTTTTATAAAATAAAAAAAAAATGCAGATTTCCCTTCCCTTTACTTTAAATAAATGAAAAAATTCAAATTCATAAAAAAATTAGACTAGATAAAAATATGTTACAGATTAAAAAACAGTACTTAACACTATTAAAAAATGTAAATGTTTACCTAATCAATATCTTACATTAAAATATCATATGAATGTGATAAATTTGATCCTTATTTTGTGACAATAAAATAATTACAGTTATAACTCATGAACCAAATTTAATATAAACAAATAAACCTACATTTTTTCTAACTATTATTATTGTTTGTAGTAATCAAAAAACAATATTACATCAATATACTTATAGCAAATATAAATCTATTTATATCAAAGTATTTATATCAAAGAGGTTAGTAATTATGTGGATTTCTAAATTTAAAGATTTTATAGAGCTTCCTTAATACTTATAAAAGCAAAAAGATATTAACCACTTAAAAAAAAAGTAGAAATAAAATACATATTGAAAATTGGCTGTGAACATTTTAGTAGTTGCAATTTTTACATACTTCTAAATTTAAAGATTTTATAAAGCTTTCTTAATACTTATAAAAGAAAAAACATATTAACTAATTTAAAGATTTTATAAAGCTTCCTTGAATACTTATAAAAGAAAAAATGTATTAACCACTTAAAAATAAGTAGAAATAAAACACTCATGGAAAACCTGGCTGTGATCACTTTAATAGTTACAATTTTTACAAGCATGGAGTCAATTTAAAGTGTATGTTTTTATTATTTCTAAATTTAGGTTAAAGTAATCTTTTATAATTTTTAATAAAAAATTAAAATTCATAATTTTTAATAATAAGGAAAATCATATTTTTAAATAATGTATATATAATATAATATAAAAAGATGAGAAAAAATAATTTCTCCATATACATTTTTTTCAATAAGAAAAATCATTTCTGTCTTTTTTTTTCAAACTTATGTTAATCCAAACAAATGAATCCGTAAACTATAAGCTTATGTTAATCCAAACAAATGAATCCGTAAACTAAAGACTAAAGTCCACACCATGCATGCGTAAACTGTAAGTTCGATAATACTCTTAAAACAACATGCTAATGCAAATCAAACATTAGAAAAAAATAAAAAAATTCATCATGACATATATTACTTGAAAATTATTCAAGTATCTCCAAAATATATCATATCATTCCAAATGCAACGAGTCGGCACCGTCATAATAACGCAATAGACCAAGACTTCAGACCAAATTAGAAAGTTCAATCTTGGGAGTCGGCACCGTCATAATGACGCTGTAGACTTCAGTCTAAATCAAGTTCAAATCCAAGACCTTGAGACCATATTGGAAAGTTCAATCATGGATGCTCATGCCAGCACATGAAAATTCACAATTAATTTTATTTGTTTTTTTTTGTAATTTTTAAGTTATTTTTTTTCTGTGTTTGTTGAGATGTAGATTGATTGGCAAGTGTCCTGTAAATGGAAAGAAATATATAAAAAAGATCTCAAGTTCGATTCTCACTTCGATTTACTTGTGTTTTATGTCAAGCAAGTTACTGAAAACTGATAGGAAATATATAAAAGATCTCAAGTTCGATTTTCACCCCATGTCATGCGAGTTGCCGATTCCCCCAGTGCAAAAAAAAAGAAATTATTCTTTTCCTATGATATTTTCTAGAAATATCTATTTACTCTTTTGGAAATAATTTTTTAGAGATATTTACTTGAACTTTGATGAAAATTTGTTAGATTTTAAAATTTAAGTTATTATTTTTGTATAATAGGAATGTAAATTTATATCACCTGATTCCTACTTAAAAAACCATTTGATAAAACAGTTTGAAAACGCCTATATAAAATTCCTCTGGGATATATAGTATAACGCCAAGGCAGGTAATTTAACAGTTGAGTGGGCAATTGTATCTTTCTGGGAATTGAAAGAGTAAATTTGTTACAATCCCCACTTGGAATAAAACTCGTCAGTTACTCCGACGGATTATTGAGAGATGTAGGTTTCTGGTGGTTGAGAAGTATAGACTTAATTTAAAAATCTTAGGGTCAATTCTACCACTGTGGCTACCTATGTTGATGTGGACCTCACTTGATAAACCCTGGATATTACTCAGATGGATTACTGAGAGATACAAGCTTCTGGTGGTTGAGAAGTGTAGACTTAATGTAAAAGATCTTAGAGTTACTCTACCACTGGCCAGTGGCTACCGCTCTTGATAAACCTAACGCTGGATATTATTTGTTTCTGTCAAATCAAGCATGCTGCTATAAACCTAACGCTGGATATTATTTGTATAGATTGTGTTTATATTTTCTGACTGCACTCTACTCCTCTTATATGGCCATCTCATTAATATTTTCTGGCCTTGTCCAATTAATGTTGTATAGATTGTGTTTATATTTTCTGACTGCACTCTACTCCTCTTATATGGATATCTCAATAATATTTTCTGCCCGTTTTCCATTAATGTTGTGTAGATTGTGAAGAGATAGTGTGGAATAAACAACATTCAAATGGTTTCATTATCTTGAATTCAACTTCATGTTAAATGTGATAGGAATTATGTTTTGCGTTAGAATTTCATTCATGCAATAAGATTTTTTTCATAGAATTTTATTTATAGAGGTTTGATCAATTTGAAGACATCAAGATTGTTTGTTTATTAAAAAAAAATATGACAAAATGTGTCTAATTTTGATTAATAGAAAAGACAGTGCCCACAAAAAATGAGGTAATATGAGTGCCTTGTAGTCCACCCCTGAATAGATTTGTTTTGTTTATGATTTTTTTTGAAAATAGGAAAAAATTGCATAACATAATATTATTACTCTAATTTTTTATTGATACAATTTCAAGATTTCTAAATATAGTGGCATCATTATTGTATTAAATAAAATATGATCACTTGTAATAATTTGTTAATGATTATTAATTGTATCATTGTGTGTAAACAAAATATGATTACTCTTAATCATTCATGAATTTATGAATGGTTAGTGATGATACAAATTTTCACTTTTTTTAGATTTTGGACAACAAACCCTTAAGCTATTTTTTTAGCATTTAAAATAAATGAATTCTTAATCAATTAAAAACAATTAAAAATTATATTCTAAATTTCTTAAAAAATTAATATCCCATACTAATTAATATTAATTATGGTTAAAAAAAATTAAAAAAATTGTGCTTTTGTTAAACATCCTATCTTAAATTCATACATAAATCCAAAATTCAAGTAACATACCCCTTATGCTAATGAAAATGCCAAATTAAATTAATGGATGGTCATATAGAATAAAACAAGGAAAAGCTTGTATTATCTTTAATGTAAAGTCGCTATTGATTTAAGTAAAAATAATTAATAAGACTTTAATTAACTATGTAAACTAGTGGATGGTCACATAAATCCAAAATTCAAGTAGCATACCCCTTATGCTAATGAAAATGCCAAATTAAATTAATAGATGGTCATATAGAATAAAACAAGGAAAAACTTTTATCTTTGATGTAAAGTCATTATTGATTTAAGTAAAAATAATTAATAAGACTTTAATTAACCATGTAAACTAGTGGATGGTCACATAAATCCAAAATTCAAATAACATACCCCTTATGCTAATGAAAATGCCAAATTAAATTAATGGATGTTCATATAGAATAAAACAAGGAAAAGCTTGTATTATCTTTGATGTGAAGTCGTTATTGATTCAAGTAAAAATAATTAATAAGATTTTAATTGGTCATGTGAACTAATGGATGGTCACATACAATGAAATAAGAGAAGATTTGATTTTGATGTGGACTTAGTATTATTGATTCAAATAAAATGGATTCATAAGTTTTTAAAGGAAATAAATATATTAAAGTAGTTGTAATTTACAAAAATAATCTTATTTTAAAAACAATAATAATAATATCCGCCAACTATCTTTTTAGACCATATTTTGAATCATTATTTATATTTAACTCACAAATATTAAAAAGAAATACAAAATTTGTATATTATATTTTATATTGGTTGATTTTACCATTTTTAAAGGTAACTATCTTTTTAGACCATATTTTGAGCCATTACTTGCATTTAGCTCACAAATATTAAAAAAAAATACAAAATTTATATATTATATTTTATATTGGTTGATCTTACTATTTTTAAAGGTGCATCAATTATATGTGGCTTCCATGATCTTCATTTCCCCAAAGGTTCAAGCGGAGTCTAACTAACATAAGAAAAGTGAATGCGATTCTTTTCTTATATAAATAGAATATGACCATTGATTGAAAAAGAAAACCACCTTAAAAGGAGATTGATTATAATGTCTTAACTTTATTTGAAGTCTAATGTTCTTGTGTCCTGTGAAAGTATTTGTGATCTCATGGTTGTGTGCGAAAGTCATTGTGATCTCATGATTGGTTGGTTGAAAGGATCAAAGTAGTGTTTAAAAGAATAGACAAAGAAATCATTTAGAATCGTGTTCTCATTATTATGGTAAGTAGAATAAAATGGAGGGAACTTGATAAACATGATTGAGGTTTTATAAACCAGCCATAAAAAAAATATTTTTGAATTTTTGGTTTAATAATTTTATATTGTTTAATTATCAACAAAATTAAATTGTAATATTAAATTATTATATAATAGAATAAAATAGAGGGTACTTGATAAACATGATTGAGGTTTTACAAACAAGTCAAAAAAAAATATTTTTGATTTTTTTTTCAATAATTTTATATTGTTTATTTATCAACAAAATTAAATTATGATATTAAATTATTATATAATCTAAGGAGTAAAAGATGTGTAATCTCTTTTATATTTAACATGGAGTTGATACTTGGAATTTAAAAAAATATTAATTACAAAAAAATATTTTAATGTAGACCATATATAAAAAGAAATTCAATATTCATCTTTAAGTAAAATAATTCTATATTAATTCTATATATAGAGAGGGAGAGAGACATAGAGTAATTGAAAGTAAAAAAAATTATGATTCAGTTAATAAGTGTTTTCTACTTCCCATAATGAGATTGGTGATTTTTTCAATGCTTAATATTATGGAGTTGACATGTGACATTTAAAAAAATATTAATAAGAAAAAATAAATTTCAATGTGGGGCATAAATAAAATACTCAGAAATGTTCAAAATTCAATAATATCTAATACTCTAGAAAACGTCAGCTTTCTAACAGTGCAAAAAACACCTCAAAATAAGTTTGTATGAAAAATTATGGTCGATCAAAGTTCAAGTCAACCATGTCAAAATTCAAAGTCAAAGGGGTCAAGGTGACACGTGGCACGACCGTATAGACCGTACAATGATGACATGGGCACACCCTAAGGTGCCATGTGGCATGATTGTTCGCTAATTGGGCAGGTGTGTTGGCATTCATACATACAGGTGGACTAATTGTTTGTTGACACATGGCATGAATATTCGTCACATGGCAACCTCCCATTGGCCAATTATGATTTATGTGTATTGAAATTCATTGAAAGGTCACCACATGGCGACCTCCCATTGGCCAATTATGGTTTATTTGTATTAAAATTTTATGGGAGTCGATGGGGTTGAACCTGTGACCTCCTAAAGCCTTACTTACACAAACCTCCATGGTCGAATCTGTGACATCCCAAAGCCTTACACAAACCTCCATTGTCAGTATGCCATGCACATGATACTTAACCATATACATTGACACCCAAAGCCTTACACAAACCTCCATTGTCAATATGCCATGCACATGATACTTAACCATATACATTAACACATATAAGTTTATTCGACAGGGAAAGGGGTCGAGGGCTAAGCCCCCATCGTATGTTATTCCATATAACCATAACATTTTGCACAATTAGGGTGTTAAAAACTCTGGTTAGCAAACATTTCAAATTATACCATAAGTTATAACTCTAGTTAGCAAACATTTCAAACTATACCACAAGTTATAACAAGCGCTGACAGCAGAGGGAATCGCAGGGAATGGAACCCGCAACCTCCCCCAAATAATACCAACAACTAAAGCAATACACCAAAGGTGCAAGCCTTGTTAAAACTTCCCACTAACAAATATTTATTGCCAACCAATAGTTTCAGATGGTCGTTAAGGGGATCGTGCCCTATTTAATGGGCACACAACCCAAGAAGAAGGACACTCATTTTTAATGTAGAGTACGGTTTAGGTGTCTCGAACTTTGTGTCCGAGGGTATCAGTGTCAAGGCTTTGAGGCTACATTGTAAAGCACGTCGATAAGTCCCTTGACAGAATTTTAAGAACTTATACTCATTTTTCATGTTTTTTTGCAAGGAATCCAATGGTACACTTTATTTTTGAGTTTGAGCAACGTAGAAAATAATCATCGTAAAACACAAACATTTGAGCATTAATAAAGAGGTCTCTATTGGAAACGGACCCAGAGACGTAGCCCAAATTGGGTGAACTCCGTAATCAAACTTGTGTATGTGATATTATCATTGTTGTTCATTTTGTGCTCAGTTATTTGTATGTCTTTTATCATTAAAGTGTATTTTGTTGGATAAATATTTCGCATGTAAATTGCAAACAATCAAGTGATCATTTTTATTTCAAAGTTCAAATAAATGTTATTGTGTATTTAAGATTAATAAACATCTAAGGATTTTTTGGATCATTGATGCCTCTTGGGGCATGATCGATCCACACTTAAGCTGGATCTACAATACTATTATTCAAACTAATATTGTTTTTTAATTAATAATTAAAAACATTTTTACAAATAAAATATAAAATTCTTATATCACAATGTTATTATTATTATTTTTTTTAAATAAAAAAGGGCAGGCCCTGCTATAATATATTAACCAAAAACTGTAACAGAATATACATGATCAAGAGTTTTGTCGATCAGAATGCTGTCGGAAAAGACCGGAAACCAGCATTTTTTCATGTCCAAAACAGCCATATTCTATTGGCACCTGTCCTGCCCGAAGGAAACCAAGACAGGTGCCACAAGTCTAAGTAAAAACAGTAGCAAAAAGCTAAAAACATAGAACATGAAA
>WSFP011553777.1:0-11235 GCA_009831015.1 Picea engelmannii
TATCTAGTAGCAGGAATAGGAAAGATAGTTGGAAGGTGGTGAATAATATTTATTTATGTATTTTTGAAATTACTAATTGTGCAAAGAGTAGGTGAATATTATGCATTAAGTAATTAAATAATTATCATTTTTTCATGAGAGTGGCAAGTGGCATGAGTTTAAAAGGTTATATAAGAAGAGAGGGCTAGTCTTGAGAGCTCATCTTTTTGCACCCTCATGTTGGATGGTTGTTCTAAAGCTCAAAATTTTCATGGTGATTTGGTTGTGAGTTTGGTCTCAAGAATGTGTTAGTACCATGGAGGTGGGGTACCTAAATTTCTTTGGAGGAGCCACATATACTTCCTTTTAGTTTTTGTACTCTTTTTATACAACCCATTGCGGCTTGGGGGTTCTAGGGGAAGGATAGCACCTGAAGGATCTGGTAGGGTGGTTAAATGGTAAGCTTCTCATAATTAATAATTCATGGAGATTTAAGTAAAGTTTTTGAAGGATCCTCTTGGAGAAAGTTTGGAGATAAATACTTGACAAGGAGGACATCTACAACCATCTGGAAAAAGGTATGATAGTTTGCAATTTTAGTTAAATGTACATTTATCTTTTAATATTCAAAAAATTTCTTTGAGGGTTTGAGTTTTTACATTTGAAAATAATTTATTATCTTGTTAAAGAAGTGAAAACCTCCATTTAGACTCACTAATATGGTCTCATGGACAGTCTAAGCCTCTGTAGAAAACCTTAATTCATTTGAGCAATTATTGATTTACAAACAAAGTCAACCGTAACCTTCCTTAGGGAAAATAATGGTTGGACCACGACTTGTCGATTTTCTCTCCAAGCGGATTCAACTCTTGGTATGCACTCATACCATGTTGATCTTTTACCACTCTAATCAACACCCGACAACTAGCTCAAAGATAAAATCACTTTATCTACTAAAATCATAGTTGAGTAATCAATCAACTAAACATGTAGTGTAAGCATAAACAAGGAAACCAAATCAAGCACATAAGAACGCCAAGAATTTTTGGGTAAACAACCCCTAGAAAAACTCGAGAGGGAAAACTAGTCGAATGATGTTTTTATCAAGGTCAAATCAAGGCTCTTTTAATAGGGATGATGGCCCACTAAGAGAACTATACACTGCAGGAAAACTTGGAAACTCTTGTGTTATTGTACGATCTGTACCAAAATTGTTTCTAATGAATCCATGACTTTCCTTTCCCTGCCCCGCGGATGTCTGTGACATGTCCTTCTCTAACCCATGGATATCCGTGAATGTCTCCTCTGAGACCTGCGGATGTGTATGGAAATTTTGTACAACAAGCTTTGTACGACTTTGCTCTTCCCTCTAGTCTTTGTCCTTTGAAATCCACATGTATCTAATTCTTCTCTCTCTCATCCTTGACCTATATGACCTCTAGATGAAATTCCTTCTCCACCTATCAAGATCTTGAATCAAGATCCTTTGTGATCCAACCCTCTCATCAATACTTGGATGAACTGTCTTCACCCAACCAATGAGATCTCCTCACTCTAGTGTAAGAAAAATTCCTTCTTTGCTCCTACACTCCTTTCTAGCAAAATTCATTATTTACTATCCTCAACCTTGGTCTCTCACCAAGCCTCTCTCACAAGTGTATCTCACATAAGTCCCTACCTTGGTCTCTCACCAAGTGACTTCCTCTCAAAGTGACTTCTTCTATACCCCAACCTTGGTTTTATAATCATGAGTTACAATCTATTTATAATCTTCAAAGTGATCTATGGTTGAGATTGCTTCTCACGCCCACTTAAGATTTAGATTACATGTTGCATGGTAAGCATGTCCTTAAATAACTCAATTCACTAATAAATATAATTATACTTTAATTCATTCCTTCTGACTAAAGTAAACTCAAGACTAGAATATTTTTTACTACTTCCACATGCAAAACACATGCCTATGTGGAAGTACCTTCCCAATGCTACCAAAACATCAACATGACTATCCTTTAGAAAACTAGTAGTTGCATCATGTAGTGGCCTGTCCACGACTTTCCAACACAAAATTTGGGTTTCAAGGGAATTCAAGGAAAGTTTTTGGGGTTTTTATTTAACAGGGAATGTCATAATTATTTGTGTTTAGAATGTGTTGAATCTCTTTTAATATACGTTTGGATTTCATTTTCATTTCAACCAAACCCTATCTAGTACTTGAAGAATCTTTTAATTGCATTGGAAACAATTACTAAATTATACTATTGGATGAACTTTATTAGACTATTGTATATTTTTTGTTGTTGAACATATGGTGTATGAACAAGTGAGAAGATATATGGCATCTTATTGAGTTGAATAAGTATCACTTTTAGCTATTGTGTTCTTTATATTTGAGTAAGTTTTGGATATTGAAATAGGTTTGTTACCTTGGTTAAGGAAAAATTAAATCCCTCGAAAGAACACTTGTAATAATGTCACAGAGAGTAGCAAAGGACCATTGAATGACCAAAAAAGGTTGAGCCATTTGTTGGGTCCTTCATTTTGGAAATGTCGAATTTTTGTGAATGCATCGCATGCTAGCTGGAAGATTAAAAGAACAGAAACACTTAGAAGCATGGGGGGGATAACTGAAAGTATAAAAACAATGGAAACATCCAAAAGCACCATGATTTAGTTGGAAAATCAACAAAAAAAGGCCAAAAGCGTCGGGTGTCAGCAGTAAGCTGAGAAGATAGTAGAAGAAGGAATCCAAGAAGTTGCAAAGGAAAAATATAAATAAGAAGGAAATGTGACGAGAAAAAGGTTAATGAGCAAACAAGAGAGTGAGAAAGTGATATTGTCGCTATTATTATCATTGTTAGGGTTGGGATCAGGTTAGCACTGTCGTGATAACATACTATAATGGTCCTTACCGGTATTACTATGCTTTTGCAGTAAGTTTTTGAGTTTGTAATGGGTATAAGGGATTAGGTCTGATTGAGAAAGAAGATGTATGAGAAACACATGTGTTGTATGAGAATATGATGATGTTGTTGATAATATAATGGATTGTTTTGGGCCCTAAAAAATTATTTTCTCATTGATCTATTATGTCCTACATGGATCCATATTTATCCTGCGTAATTACTTCCCTCTTGTCTATCTAGTATTTGATCATTGTCGTTGCATGTATTTAGGCGTTAATATATGAATCTAAGAAGTGAAAAGCTAGATCTGATGTTGTGTTATCCTTAACTCACTTCACCACATAAGTCTCAGCTACACTTCAGTAAGACCTCCTTCCCTTGTGGAAGGTTGAATATCCCAACATACCTAGACTATAGTGGTGCCTTTTGTTGGTAACTTCCAAGAACCCTGGTCTTGATCGTGTGCCAATAAATGGTTATGTTGTTGGGAATTAGGCTTAAAGTGAGTTTTTAGAGGATGCCTCATCAGATATATAAGTCCGATGTTGAGAACTGGTGGTAAATAATGTGTGATTCCTTCATACAATAAGAAGCTGAGTTGTGTCACAAAATATTTAGGGTTGTGAAAAACATTGTTTTCTATTCAAAGCCTGCTAGTGACCAGTACGAGATATTTTGGATCAAGTTCCCTAAAGTGCTTTTTAAGTGGTTATATCAATTGCAAGAATCCCCAGAATACAAATATCGGGTCAAAAGAGATATAAATAGACCTTTGAAGGTCTAGTGGCTCTTCATCACCTAGATCATTACATATCTCATGTTGTGGATTTCTAGGTGTAGACTACTTTGGAGGGTTCCATTATTGAGTTTGTTGTGGAAATCCATCAAGCCTTTTATAAATTTGAATCTATATTCAAAGAAGGATCTAGAGGAAGACTATTGCAGGAAATCCCTCTATGGATCAAGGTTTTATTGGTAGAAGAAGGAATGTTGCATGTTCCTTCAGTTGATATGGAAACGTAAACCCCTGCGCTCGGGGAAGGGTGATTTATGAGAGGGTTCATGAGTTAGGTAAAAGAATATTTTTCTTGAGATGTGTGGGGTCATCATGAGAAAAGTGCAAGGGATGAATGAGCTCAAAGGAGGTCTATTATTATTGAAAAGATGTGGTGGAAATAAATGAAAACAATAATGAAGAGACTCGATCAATCATGGAAGGATATCAATTTTAATGGTAATTGAAGAAAAGAATTAGAAGAGTTACATGAGTTTCACAAATGAGGAAGGTTTGTTAGTCGATGGTTAAAGGATAGATTTTGTGAGAGAGGTGAAGGTTCTGGAGGAAGCAAACGAGAGGAAGGAGATTCAAAAGAGACAGAATAGAGAGTAAGGATAAACATTGCCACTAAAGAGGAATACCCAACCAGGACTTCATAGGAAGTTGTAGGAGAATCAAAACTTGTAATGCCAGAAGATTATGTATTTCATTAGGAGATAAACACGTCACTGCAAGAAAATGAGACCCCCCAAATCAAAGAATTTCGTTCAGGAGGAAAACAAACCATCCCTTAATCACCCATTCTCGTAGTGACATCTACTAATTTGGTATTTCTACAATAAATCCTTCTGTAATTTTTGTTACTACTAACCCTTCGAGTTCAAAAAGTTTGAGTAGTGGTAGCAGTGCAAGTGTGGCAATTTATTCAGTCATATCACAACCAGGACCTTCGGGGTTCATCTTAATAAGGTCTCCAAATCCCTCAATTTTGATTCAAAATGTAGGATCACCAATACCTTGAGTTTTGGGGTAAAGGGCCTGAGGATGTTGAGAAACATTGGTTTCTCTACAAATCCATATGGATGTCTCATGGGACTCTAGATGCGGACAATTTAGTTGAGTTCTAGACTACCCTAAGGTCAAGCTCTCAAATAGTACATGAAGTCTATTGATCCAGGATATCAAGGGAAATCCTTCACACTTACTTAAGTGAAACAGAGGTTTATAGCATAATTTTGGTTGCCACAGTTATAACAACAAGTTCTCTTTGAGTTGTGGGAGATAAAGCAAATATATGGTGAGTCTACTTGGGAATAAAACTATAGATATAAGGATGTGATAGGGAAATTAGCAAACTCTATCCATGAGGATCATCAAAGAGAATGCTTTATCTAGGGGTTTCTACCTTTAACTCGTATCCCGTTGACTCAACAAAGGATCGCTACTTTGGGAGAAACATTGGAGCAAGCCATGAAGATCGAGGCTATCATAGGTTATCCAGAGAACTTAAGAATCACGAGACCTATGGAAGATGTTTATATTACACAATTGCAGGGCCAAATCTTTGCGTTAACTAAGAAAATTCAAGAGTTGACCCTTCCTAAAGTAGTTCGACCACAATTATGGTGTATAAGTTGTTACACAAAAGGTCATGTAGAAAATGAATGTCCGAGATTGAGAGGTATAGATCCCTCTAATACACCAATGGCTTCCATACCAGTCGAACCAATGAGAGGAGTTGCACAAGTTGCTACTACTGCACCTTTTCACAGACCCATCTAATATCATGCATTTCTGACAAATCAAGGGGCTCAGAGTAACAAATAATGTGAGATATGTCGAAGTCACGAGAATTATCCAAGGAATTTTCTCATTTTACAGAAGTATACACCTGCGTCGAATACCATGTATTGTGAATTCTATGGTTAACCCTCCTATAACACCAATCAATGTCATTCTCTAGATGCACTTGTAGATAGATTAGACTGATCTGCATACAGAGTTAACAAAGGACCTCAAGGATCTGGAGGAGGTTGCAAAGGTGAAGGAGGATACTGAGGTAGATGAACTGGAGGAAGAGGACCATATCACCATTACAATTGTGATGAGAAAGGGCACTTGGTGAGAGATTGACCACTTCCAAGAAGACCTTGGTGTGCACACTATAGGAACAATACTCATGCTACTGAAGACTGTCCAAATCTAATTGCTAAGTGGGAATATTGTGCCAGAGAGAGGATAAAATCTAAAAAATTATGAACCCAAAACTATGGCCGAAAGAGATGGGCCTAATATGAATATCATCACCAAAGGAGGGAAAAATATTGGTGCGGATGCAGAAAGTCCTCATCAAATAAAAATTCAAAAGGATATACCAACAAATACCAAGTATGATCCTATACAACAAAAGGAATTATTTAAGAGTGCAGTAGAAATGTTTAGATAGATGCCTAGTCCTTCAACACCTATAGTTGTGGAAATGAGTTTTAAGATGAATCCTCACCATCCAAGGGTCTCTAAGAGTCATATGATCAGACAAAATCCTCAGGTATGTCACAAAAGGATGTTGATATTTCTCTTCAACTATTTTATGTTATAATGGAGGATGAATAGCTTACTGAGAAGTTGTAGAACACAATCAAGGTGGCCTTGGGAGATGAAGGAAACCTAGAGGAATTTTTTGTTGCTAACCTTCCTGAAAGAAATTCATGTAGGGTTCAAAGGAGGAAAAACATAATTGGGAGAGAGTTCATGTTGAATGCTCATATCGATGACTATGACATCAGAGATGTTATGTTGGATTTAGGATCTAACATCGATATATTTCCAAAGAATACTTGGGAAACGATGGGAAATTCCAAGCTAGTTTATTCCCCTATTCAATTGCAAATGGAAAACTAGTACTGCATTTATCCAGTAGGGCAGATACAAAATGTTGAAGTAGATTTGGCTAGTGTCAAAAAAATAGCTGATTTTGAAGTCATAGAAATAATGGGGGAGAAGGACCCATATCCAACTCTGTTAGGAATTGATTGGGACTATGAAAAATATGTTGTCATTGATCTTAAAAAGGAAACTATGACTTTCAGTTTTGATAGCATGAAGGTCACTCAACCACTAGATCCTTATCAAGGTCCAAAGTACAATGAACTGGAAGATGAAAATATGGAGCAGGATGTTCTTGATCAGATGTACACTCTGACTGCAGGGAAACATGTTGATTATTTCAATCCCACTACTGATGGATTAGTTAGCTAGAGGAGTGTCCAATCATTTGAAAAAGTCTCTGAAGCAACATTCAATGATTGGCAACAAGGCCAATATGAGATTTTTTCAAGACTTTGTGCAGCTGTGATATCAATAAGGTGGATTGGAATGGAGATCAGTGATTATCCAACATATGATGGCACCTTGGATCTACACAATTTTCTCATTTACATGGAGAACAAGGTTGTGGTAGAAAAGAGAACTTCAACACTTGACATAGCTTTGAATTATTCCTTGGCCAGGTGGTGGGATACTCATAAAATAATTCTCTCTTATTGGGATGAAGTCAAGCTCGCTATACAACATTATTTTCTTCCACTAACGTAAGTTGACCAGTTGAGTAAATATCATAAGAAGAATAATAAGATGTTAACCTTAGAGGTATATGATGGTCTATCTGATCTAGTTGAACACATTGAGCATTGTCTTATAGTGTGGAAAGTTGCGCAACTTCCCTCTTACCTATGGACACATCATTTCTTCCATTCTCTGGGAACAATTCCAAAATCTCGGTATGTGCACAAGGAGACTAGAAGACAAACTACATGATGGAAGATACTACAGAGCCAATTATACCATGATTTCTCTTTTTCTGGTAAGTCTTTAGAAATCATAGTTGTATTGCAACAAATTAAGAAAATTTTGTTTAGTAATGAATTCAAGCCTAAGTATCCACCCACATCTTATTCTAAGGATGAAAATCTACTTCACTATAGTTTCTACCCTTCCCCGGCAAGAGTACCCATGGCCTATAGAAAGGTTGATAAGGATCCTAAATATCCTGAAGACTTGGAGGAACTTAGACATTTGACCTTTAAAGAATCCGCAAGAACAAGAGAAGTTAAGGATATCCTATCAAGTGATACCATCATTTCATATACTCAGCCTCTGGAGTTGTAGAAAGTGAATATTGGGAGTAAGGAGCATCCTAAGATGGAATCTATAGGGAAATCTTGGGATGAGAAAACTATGACAGTGATACATGCTCTGTTGCAGGAGTATGAGGATTTATTCCCTAAGAGATTTTCAGAGCTAAAAGGGATTAAGGGAGATATGGGAGAGATGAAGATAGAATTGAATCCTAATGCTAAGCTAGTCAAACACATACCATATTTCCTGAATCCTAGATTCAAGGAAAAGGTAAAGAAATAGATCGACATAATGCTTGTAGCTGGATTAATTTTTCCTATCGATGAGTTTGAGTGGATCAGTCCCATTGTAATACATATCAAGAAGGATACCGATGATATAAGAGTCTATGTGGATTACAAAAGTTTGAACTCATCCTATGTACATGACCATTCTTACTCCTTTTAGTGATGAATTCCTTGATCAGGTGGTCGGAAATGAAGCGTCTTCCTTCACAGATGGGTTCTCGGGTTATCATCAAGTCAGGATTGTGGAAGAAGAAAAGAAAAAGACCACATTTACTATTGAGTGGGGTTATTTTTCTTATAATTTTATGCCCTTTGGGATAATCAATGCTCCTATTGATTTTTCCATAATTGTAATTGCTTCCTTCAAGGATTTTATTCACAAGTTTCTTGAGGTGTATGTGGAAAACTAAACAATGTATAACTTACTAAAGGAACACATAAGTTTATTACGACTAATGTTTGACCATTGTAGGCAGTTACAGATATCTCTAAACCTAAATAAATGTATATTTTTCATGCCTTTCATAAATCTGTTGGGACATATTGTATGCAGGGAAGGAGTTTTGGTTTATCCTGCAAAGGTTGTTGTGATTCTTAGTATGCCTCCTCCTACGATTTCTAAGCAGTTTCAGTCCACTTTGGGTCATATTGGGTACTACCACAATTTTATTAGAAGTTATGCAAACATAATTTCCCCACTAGAGAAGTTGATGAAGAAATATGAAGTCTTTAGTTGGAATTCTGAGTGTGATCAAGATTTCAACATTTTCAAAGAAAATATGAGTGTTGCTCCTATTTTGATATCTCCCAATTGGAAAGTGGAATTCCATGTTCATATCGACACTTCTGGAATTGCTTTGCGTTTTATCCTTGTGCAACCTAGTGAAGGAAATGTGGATCATCCCATCTATTTTGCTAGTAGAAATATTTCACAGGCTGAGTGAAACTACACTACCACTAAAAGAGCAGGTTTGGCCATGGTCTATGCTTTGAAAAAGTTTAGACACTATCTATTAGATGGTCATTTTAAATTATTTACTGACCAATCCGCTCTGAAAATTTTGTCAATAACCCTATGTTAGAAGGGTGGATTTGTAGGTGGTTGTTGTTTTTTCAAGAGTTTTCCTTTGAGGTCATTGTCAAGCTAGGAAAAATAAACGTTGGTCATGATCATTTCTCCTGGCCAGATTCAGGGGAGATTGGAATAGCTATAGATGACCATCTCCCAGATGCACAACTCCTTAAAATTGGGGCTATCCCTGATTATCTTTCTGATATTGCATCTCACTATTGGTACTGTGCCAGATGGATATTCCATAATTCAGAAGAAGCACTTGGTGGTCCATGTTGTAGACTATCAGTTAATCGTAAGATAGTTATACAAGTTGTGGTTGTACACCATCCTCAGAATATGCATACTTGAACATGAGTGGTCATAAATCTTGTGGGAATTTCATAGCGGAGTTGCAAGAGGACATGTTGGGGGGAAGGAAACCGCTCAGAATATGCTTCAAGTAGGATTATGGTGGCCAATTGTGTTCAAATATTCCAAGGATTACACTAGAGCATGTGGTGTCTATCAGAGGATTGGTAAGTCGTCGGGTGTTAGGTAGCTAGAGAGGTAGTAGTGGGGGCCCATAGTGATAATAGTGGAGGCCATTCAATGTAAGGTGGACTAGGTCCACTATATTATTAAATAAGGCCCACTATGGCAGTTAGATATAATAAATGTAAGAGGACTTCTTAGAAGGTTCTACTTCTAGAAGATTCTTCCTCTAGAATTTTCTTAGGTGATGGTAGCACTATATAAAGAGGTTCAAGCAATGTAATGGGATATGAAGAGAAGTATTGTATTGTGATATTTATCTCAATAGGAGGATGCCCCCTAGAAGAGACAAGTGAACAAGAGAGTATCCCTTCCATAATAGGATCCATTGTATGGTGTTTCCCTACCTCAAGGGTTTGGTAATAATATTGTGTGATTTCTTCTATCTTGCTTTGTGGATCTATTGTGTATTCAGTAATTGTGGTGGTTATATTTTTAGATCTATTCATGTTCTTATCAAGTGGTATCAGAGCACTTTCCTTGGCAAACATTATGGACAAATATTTTTTATTTTTGCGGAGAAGAAAAAAGAAGGCCGCGACATTCCAGAATTTTTTGGTATATTTCTGTGCAAAATTTGTAGAAATTTTTTCTAGATTTGAGTTCCTCTCAGAAAAACACCCAAGTTTAAAAAACAAATCATCTAAAATGGAGTTCGGGAAGTCAAGATATTGAAGTTTTAAAATCTGCAAATTTTCAGGGTTTTTTCCACAGACAGCGGGATGATTTTTTTTTTTTTATTTCTATAGAATCTGGAAGCCAAATTTGTCCAAACAAATTAAAGATCTGAGTTCCTCTCACAATTTCACCTAATTTCAAAAAAACAATCAGCCGAAACGGAGTCCGGGAAGTGAAGTTATGAGCATTTTAAATTTAGTATTTTTTAGGGGTTTTCTAGAAAAAGCAGCGATTTTTTGCCGTAATTTATTGTTCTATTTTTTGGGTTTTTTCATGACGAATGTGGGACCAAAGAGTTCATAGGGTGTTCAGATGGCTATTTCCTCTCAAACCCTCAAAGAAATTCTACAAATTACTGAAGCATTCAAATCCCAATTGTATGACACATTGGATGCTAGATTGCATGACCTTGCGGATGGCCTCAATGATAGTTTTCATAGTATTCAAGATTCATTGGATAGAATGCAGGAGAGATTTCTTATAGAGGACATCAAGGATGAATATAATCAAGAAATATATGTTTGGTATGATTTTGAGGCCGATTGTGATGATTGGTATATGGATAGTTGTCATTTCTGGGATGGCAACCACTTTCATATTTTATTTGATGACTCTAATCCACCTTCTATAGAGACCATAAATGTGACAAATCGAGAGCCAATGATTATTACCAGTGTCCATCCTGCATATTCTACAGTGGTATTATTCATTTCAGATTATGCTATGCCACTTTTCCACTATGTGGATGGATCTTCTTATTTGGATCCACGTGACAGGTGTCAGTCTTTGGAGCATCATTTTGAGTTGGTTATTGGGTTCCAAAATCTTCCACGGGGAGTTCACATGAGAACTTGGACATGGGAC
>WSFP011553780.1:0-11235 GCA_009831015.1 Picea engelmannii
ACCTACTACACACCTAGTTTCTTTGGTCTAAAAAGTATTATTGGTTGAAATATTATAATGTATTGGTACTTAAGGCACTTTTGAGAGAATTATGATATGTTTTGGGCCAAATAATCAGTACTATGAGAGTTTGACCTTTAAAACATCCTTTAGACACTCACCAATTTCTCAAATTGGGACATATAATGATTACTTTAATATCTAGGTTGATCAATATCCACCATCCTTTCGATTCTTTTTCTCCTTCACGAAGAGGTTTTCTGACTCTAGCCAAATTCAAAAGAAAAAAACAACTCTCTTTGAGCAATTGTTTGGTGTGTTTTTTATTCACACATGAGAGCATTTATTGTGAAGATTGTGAGGTTAAGATGATACACTACACTTATTGTTATATTTTTAAGCTTCTCAGATGATGGATGTGATATGGATCCTATTGGTTTAATTTTTGCAAACAAAACATTTCTCACAAGGATGACACTTATGAGTCTTCTAGGTTGGACAAAACTGATGTGTAAAATCAACATTAGGACTATTTTGAAATCTGACATTTGATAGGATAAAGAGGATCAATTTATTTCCAATGTTTATGCTCTACATTTCAAAATCATCAAGAGGTTCATCATTGTTTCTCTGGTAGCGTATACTCTATATCTATTCCAAGTATCACCCCAAGTCCATATGTGATTTACCTCCTTTGATCCATTACATAAAAATGTGGATGATGGTCTTTTAGAACTTGTGACTTGCTTTGCAAATGATAAAATAATTCTATAGTATGAACATGTCCTTCAGTCATCAAGTTACCCATACCATTTACATGTTTCTTTTATACCTTACATCTTGGCTATCATTTTGAAATGATTTCACAGTTCACTCTGATTAGGTTTTACAGGTTGTGATTTCCACTTGAATACCACCTTATTATCATCATTAATAGCTTGGTTGTTCTAAGTCTAGTCCAAGAAAGGCTTACCCATTTTCAAAGTTTGTAATCCAAGGTTTACCTTTGCAGCATACTCATGTAGCAACCAAAATTAGTGATTGACCTCCTTTAGTTCATTCCTCAAAAGTTGTGAATTCTACAAGGAATTGGGTTGCAACTCAATAGAAAAAATAAACTTAGAGTTGACATACCATTAAATTTTTGTATATTTCATCTATTACTCCATATATTCCATTCTCATTCCAAGAAATCCACGATCCATTATGGTAGGGTTACATGAGTTGTAGATATCATTAGAATTGAAGGATCGACTTTCCATTGTTCCAAGTCCAGTTTAAAAAAGACTTAACCATTCGGGACTTGTTGTCTCAAAAGATGATTGTCCCTTGTTTCTAAGGCATATCCATTGAAACTACAAGTCAAGTTAATTTGGGAGATCATAATGGGTTGTCTCATGGTTCAAAATAAATGGATTATGATCTAAGGAGTTCATCCAAAGTAGAGGTAATAAATAATGATAACCATTCCACAAGGATCGTGCCATAGATTAGTTATATCATTTGATGTTTTTATGAAGACAACAAAGTTCCCAAATTTTTCAAGTGATGTCTCATGAAGCCCCATGAAGAAGAGTGGCAAACATTTTTTAGGTATGTGATACATTATTCAACTCAAGAAATTTGGAACACCTCCCGTATCTTTGAAACTATAGTTCTCGTAATTTTAAGCATGCCAATTCTCATAATTTTAAGTCTTTTTTGAAACTACAGTTCTTGTAATTTGTAGACCATACCAGAAGACTTGGTAATTGAGTATTTGTAATATTAAGCACAAGGATTCTTTAAATTAAAAACTATATTCTTATCAAACCATCTGACATGACTAGGTCATTATTTCAGAGAAACAACTTGATTATCGAATTCTTGTAGCAATGACCTTACCTAGAACAAAGTTGGGAAAATCCACTTCTAGAAGACCAAATGGATAGATATTTAAAAATATATATATATATATATATATATATATATATATGGAATATTATCCTATGAATCTAGTTTACAATGCAACTAGAATCAGGTTGTTTCCATATAGTACAAAAAAGTTATGCCCTAAGTACTAACTGCCTATCCTAAATTTGCACCTCTAAAAATCTATTTTGTAGGTTGTTCATTGGTATACTTGACCTATAAATTATTCACATTTGTAAAACATGTTTCTATTGAAGCTACCTACACAAAATGTGTTTCATCTCCAATTGGAATCAATTCAATCTGTTATCAAACGAAAATTTATTATAAAAACAGTGATTGTTGGTCTAAGTTAGAAATAAAAAACAACTATGCTCTGCATATTGTTTATCATCATGTTTGACATGTTATTTCAAGGAAATTTTAAAACATGTTAATACTAGAGAAACACCTATGAATATACTTCAATATGGATTTGGAAGCACTCCAATCAGATATCATACGAAGAATTTATCATTGAATTAGTGTTGGGTAGTCTAGGCTAGCCACCACTCCTAAGTGGGTAACAATGAAATTTTTAATGAATCCTTTAAGAGGTATATTTAATATTTATTACTTGAATTTTTTTTTATGTTTTAGTGGAGGAACAAAGTCCTCATAGCTCTTTTCCTCCATAATCTCACCTCGTGTGATAGGAAAAATGCTAGTTTTTTTTGTAGGTCAAAGAAGGATCTTGAAGGTCAATCCATGAACGAGTGGTTTTCAAAGAAAAACTTTCATGTAATGGGAATTACCATGTAATGAATAATTCTTAGGGGATCCATGACTAAAGATAAATTTCCAATGAAACTTGCTGCAAAATTGTTCCAACTTCTTACCTAAAACATTAGGAGATTCCATAGAGTTGCAGAAACAATACATGACAACTAAAGAATTTCTTTAGAAATAAATTGAATACGAGTGTTATCATATTCAAAGTCCCATTGCTACATTAGTAATTCCATTGTTGTACAAGGCCCATTCAGGAAGACCTTAAGACCCACAGTATGCCCATGCATATTTCCCAACTCAAATTGTCTCTTGAAGTTAAATAAGTTCCCATTGCCTATGTGGGTGATCCGAAAAATCCTTAGATGTTGATTAGTTTTAAAACACATATAAGAATCTACCTGATATTCGAAATAAATAAAGATCGCTTGATTTCTTGCAATTTACATGTGAAATACTTATCTAACCAAATACACTTTTATGATAAAAAACTTATAAATAACTGAGCACAAAATGAACAACAATGATAATACCACATACACAAGTTTGATAATGGAGTTCACCGAATTTGGAATACATCTCCAGGTCCTCTTCCAATAGAGACCTCTTTATTAATGCTCAAATGCTTGTGTTTTACAATGACCTTTTTCTGTGTTTCTCAAACTAAAAAACAGAGTGCACCATTGGATTCCTTATGAAAAATCGTGAACAATGAATATGAAGTTCTTAAAATTCTGTCAACGGACCTATCAACACGCTTTACGGTGTAACCTAAAATCCCTATTTCCCTTGGCATGAACTTTGAGACTGTACTTTGCATATTAATTAGTGTGTCATTCTTCTTGGGCTACATGCCCATTAAATAGGGTGGAGGCCCTGACCTGCTACATGAATTCCATGGCACAACATTAATTACAAAGTTGTTGGTTTGTTGTAACAAACCACAAGGTATGGTCTAATGGTTAAAATGTTGGGTTATGGGGGAAATGTCACGAGTTCAATCCCGCGGACCTTCCCCCATCGGTGTTTTTTTGTTATAGAATATACATATATATCATATCGGTTGGAAACCACCCGAACTTTAGGTTATACGTTGGTATATAGTTCAAACCTCTCATGAATATAGCATGAACATTTGGCGGTCACATTGCATAACATATAACCATGGAATATGGGTCGAGGGATACGCCCTTAGTCCTATTTCTGTCCAACTATACCATACTTCAACCTTAAATAAAAATAATGCCATATACTTTTTAAGTCTCATGTGTGTCGCGCAATGGTAATGGATGATGGGTAAGGTTATGGGAGGTCACAGGTTCGACCCCCGTCAATGCCCATACTTTTGAAAAATACTATCCATAATTGGACAATGGGAGGATGCCATGGGGAAGCCTCTCATTGGCTTATATGTGTCATGTGTCATCACACGATTGATCTACCTATATGGCCATGTCACTATACGACATACCTTATCACCTGCCCAATCAACAAACGATTATGCCATGTGGCACCTTGGGGTGTGGCCATGTCATCACCGTACAGTTATATGGTCATGCCACATGTCACCCTTGCAGTGGTAACACATGTCACCTTGACCCCTTTGAATTTGACCTTTGACCTAGTTGAATTTGACTTTGATCGACCATATCTTTTGCATACGAACTTAGTTTGAGGTGATTTTTATGTCATTGGAAAGCTATTGTCAAGCTCTATGCATTGATGGAATTTTTAGAGCAATTTGGATGATTAAAAATTGAGCATTTATGAACCTTTAGGGACATCTGTGGACGTTCCATATCATCTTGGGCCTCTTTGAGCATTCATGGATCCTCCTGGATCATTCCTCCCCATTGGAAGCCTTTTGGACTACCAAAAGTTTTTTATTACTTAGAAACTAAATGAGGATAGAGCTCCCTCACCCTTCTGATCTCCATCCATTTTTCTTTACTTGGTTTTACCCCTTTAATACCAACTCAAAGATATTCCACATCACCTCGTTGTAAAGTCCTAATTATTCTATCAAGAATAGCATCTTCTCATAGCTCGTCCAAATATTTTGGAGAAAATTCATCAACTGTTGGAACTTGAATACTTTCATCTTCATCAATAATCATAGGAGGCTCATAAAGCTTCAAATTCTCAACATTTACCACTGAATACATTTTTCATGTAGGCTGGTAGATCTAAACAAAAGGCATAAGTACCAATCTTTTCCAATATCTTGCATGGACCATATTAAATTGGCCTTAGCTTTTCCCCTTCCCCTTTCATTCTATCCTTGTTGATATGTAACCATACTTGATCATCGACCTCAAATTGATGATCAACCCAATGTTTTTCATTCCTCGCCTTGTACTTGGATTGACTTTTCTCCAACTATTCTTGTACTACTTGATGTACCTGTTGAATCTTTTGAATGAGCATTTGAGCTTTATTTGTATCATCATGTCCATATTCTTTACTTTCTTCTCTAAAAACAAATTCCATAGGTGATTTAGGCAAGTACCCCACACATACTTCAAAAGGAGTTTTTTTAGTAGAAGAATGCATGACATGATTATAGGCATGTTGTACATAAGGTAATTGTTCATCTCATACCTTAGGATGATTGCTACAGTATCCTTGGAGTAGATGTACCACTATTTTGTTTACCACCTTTGTTTGTCCATTTGTCTGCGGATGAAAAGTTGTGCTCTTATTTAACTTAGTGTCCATAAGCTCCCATAAATGAGACCAAAATTTTCCTAAAAAGTGAGAATCTCAATCTGATATAACAGATGTAGGAAGTCCAAAATGAACCCATACATTAGCGAAGAACATATATGCTTTCTATTCAGTTGTGGCATGTTCCTTGCATGGCATCAAAATGCACATCTTGTTGAATCTATCCACAACAACATATAGATAATAATGACATGTCCTGAAAATTGGCAAACCCCCTGCAAAATCCATGCAGATGCTTTCCTATGGCTAAGAAGGTACTGGAAGTGGTGTATATAATCCCAACTTTCTATTGTTGGGATTGCTTGTGGCACAAATAACACACCCTTTGATATACTTGGAAACCATTTCATTCATTCGAGGCCAATAAAAATAGCTCTGCAACTATTTTATTGTCTTACCAACCCCAAAATGACCATAAATGGGAGATGTATGAGCTTCTCTTATTACATTTACACTTTCATCTATGGGTATAAAAAGTTTTCCAAGATGACATAACAAATTTTCATGCATATAATAATCTGACTACTAATTTCCATGGTTTTATGCATCATATACATATTTAAAATATTTATTCTTAGCATATTGTTCAGCATAGATTTCATGAGCTAAAGGATTATACCTTAGTATTGTTGATGCATTAATCGTTGGTCTTGACAATATATCTACAACCTTATTATGAATACCTTTATTATACATGATTACCAAATGAAATTGTTGTAAGAAACCCATCCACCTGAAATGTCATGACTATTATAGCTTGGTTTGTGACTGCAAATACTAGAATGGTTGATGATATATATGAATTATTGTCTCCTTTCCCATTAAGTAATGCTTCCATTTCTTCACACTTTGTACCAACGCATACAATTCCTTATCATATGTTGGATAGTTAATCACAACTTGAGTAAAAGTCTCAGAATGATAACATATAGGTTTACCTCGTTGTATCAAGATTTCTCCTACGACATATCTTCTTGCATCGATCTGAATCTCAAATGGTTGTTGTAGATCCGGCAGAGCCAAAACTAGTGTGGTGTTTATTTTTTCTTTCAATGTCTCGAAGGCTTCCTGTTGCTTTCCTCCCCATTGAAATAATTTTTTAACACTTGTTAATACATGTAGAGGAGCTACTATATAAGAGAAATTAGCAATGAATTTCCTCCAGTATTGTATTTCTCCTAAGAAGCTCTTGACTTATGTGACAGTAGTTAGATTGGACCATTTATCAATTACGTCTATTTTTGCAGGGTCTATATTTAGCTGACCATTCCCTACAATATATCCCAAGTATGCTAGAGAATTTTTTCCAAATTCACATTTAAATTTTAGACATTTTGATATACAACTTCTCCTTATTCAAGATTTCAAAGATTGCCATGACATTCTTTATATGATCTTCCCATCTTCGACTAAATATAAATGTATCATCTAAGTAGACGATAACAAAATCATATATGTATACAACGTTCATTACCCTCATGAATGTCACAGGTAAATTGCATAACCCAAATGTCATAACTAACCATTCAAACAACCCCTGCTTTGTCTTGAAAGAAGTTTTCCATATGTCACCTTCTACAATTCTGATCTAATAGTAACCACTTCTCAAGTCCAATTTAGTGAAATAAACATCATTCTTCAATTGATCCAATAAGTCATCAATTATGGGAAGAGGATAGAGTTCTTTACCGTAATCTTGTTCCAGGATCAAAATTCAATATACATTCTCCATGTGTCATCTTTATTCGGAACTAATACAATAGGAGAACCACACATAAAGGAGCTTGGTATGATTATTCCTTTATCAAGAAAATCTTGAACTTGCTTCTCAATTTTTGCATTCTCAATCATTGATGACCTATACATTCTAATATTCGGAAGAGGAGCATTCTACTGTAAATATATTTCATGTTCAACCTCCCTCTTAGGAGGTAACCTTTGTAGGTTCCTGAAACAACTCATCATCGTTAGATACACTTTTGACCATCTTTTTTTTATGATCTGGATCACAACCTGATAAAGTATTTCTTATATCTTCTTCTTTTTGTTCCACTATCATGAGAACAAAATATTTACTTGCACTCAAGAGTCTCTTCATTTTCCTTGTGCTCAGTACAGAAACATTAGTATTAATACGATGAGCTCTGATGATAAATTCAACCTCGTCGTTGAAAAGATAATATTTATTCTCTTTGTGATAGAATATATCTTTCCTGTCAAATATATATGGACTACCCAAGACAATGCCACAAATTCTAAGAGGCACAACACATAACTCAACCTCATCAAAGAACTTAGTTGTAATTTTAAATTTGATCTTACACTGTTTCGTCCCCTGCAATTTAGCATCTTCACACACCCATCCTAAGGGATGAGGATTTTTATGAGGTGTCGTCTTCAAACCCATCTTCTTAACAATTTCTTCAGATATTAAGTTAAATTGAGATCCATTGTCAAATAAAGTATCCACCTTTGTATGCTTGACTATAACTCTGACAAGAAAAAACTCGCTTCTTTTATTTTAATCAATATCACTTTCCGATTTAGCGTAATGAATGGAAGAATTAGAATTGATAGTTGATATACCTTTGCTTCCCATTTCCATGATCTTAGATTCATCCCCAGAATATGACCCTAGATCTTGATGAGATGATGCAACAGTCTTCTGCTTCTGTTTATCCTTGAACTTCTTCGGTCGTAATTCTGGATGCAACTTCCAACACTGTGATTCCATATGTCCCTTTTTCTTACAATGGGAGCATGTGGGTCTTCCCTCATCTTTCTTTACTGTAGTTAATTTATTACTCTTCCATTTAACTTTCGGTTATTTTCAAAATTGAATGGCTTCTTATCTTCGATCGCATGCTTACCCTTACTAGCCTCCAAATGTGTATCTTATACTCACACTTTATCAATGTTAGTAGGGATAAACATTAAAATAGTGTGGTGAAGATATGAGTGCATGCCACCAATATACTTTAGAATATTTTCATGGTTATATAATGAAATCCCTAAGGATAATGCCTTCTTTTTGAATTCTTGTGTATATGCTTGAATATTATGGCCTTTACCCTGCCTTAGATGTTTCCATTCTATCATTGTCATCTGCGTATAAGCCAATGGATAGAATTTTTTTCCTATAGCCTTAGTAAACTTATCTCAGTAAGATATTACTTTAACCTTTTGAACAAGATGAACTTCAAGCTTACTCTCCCACCATATTAAGGATGTTCCACTTAGTCGAAGAGCAGCTAATTGTATCCTTGTAGCTTCATCCGTGATCTTTTGAACCCTGCAATATACCTTTATTTGCTTGATCCAATTGTCCAATTTCTCGACATTCAATCTCCATCATAGGTCGGAAATTCAAACTTGATATCCAATTTTAATAAAGGCAAATTATGACCAGACTTCTTAGAGGACTTATTTTTATGAGAAGAATGTTCACTTGCCTTGGAAGGAGATGATGATGAGGATGATGAATGGGGTTCTTAAGGTCCACCACCTTCACCTCCTCCTTCTCCTTTTACCGAATATGCTCCACTTACAGGATTTTGAATTATTCGTTGCAAATCATTTATTATCTCTCTCATCGAGCGAAGTGTATCCACCATTTATTCTGGACTCATGCAAGGATATTCTCCTTCCTTTCCTTAGGAAGCCATCTTATGCCTACAAAGTCTTCTTTCAATATCAGACTTATAACTTGCAAGCTCTCCTTTAACAAGTTTGAGTTTGTCTCTTGTAAGCATTCACTCGCAAACACTTGTCAAACATGCTCTGATACCAGCTTGATCTGAAAAATAATTAGATGTTGATTAGTTTTAAAATACATAGAAACATCTACTTGATCTTCGAAATAAATAAAGATCGTTTGACTATTTGCAGTTTACATGTGAAATATTTATCTAACCAAATACACTTTAATGATAAAAGACTTATAATTGACTGAGCACAAAATGAACAATAATGATAATATCATATACATATGTTTTATAATAGAGTTCACCAAATTTGGGCTATGTCTCTAGGTCCGCTTCCAATAGAGACCTCTTTATTGATGCTCAAATATTTTTGTTTTACAATGACCTTTATCTGCATTTCTCAAACTCAAAAACAGAGTGCACCATTGGATTCCTTGCGAAAAATCGTGAAAAATGAAGATAAAGTTCTTAAAATTCCGTCAAGGGACATCTCGGCATGCTTTATTGTGTAACCTCAAAGCCCTATTTCCCTTGGCAAGAACTTTGAGATCGTACTCTAAATATTAATGAGTGTTTCCATTAAATAGGGTGTGGGCCCTAACCTCCTACCCGAATTCCATGGCACGACATTAGTTACAAAGTTGTTGATTTGTTGTAACAAACTGCAAGGTATGGTCTAATGGTTAAAATGTTGGGTTATGGGGGAAAGGTCACGGGTTCAAACCTGCAGACCTTCCCCCATCAGTGTTTTTTGGTTATAGAATATACATATATATCATATTGGTTGGAAACCACTCAAAATTTTGGTTATTCGTTGGTATATAGTTCAAACCTCCCGCAAATATAGTGTGAACATTTGTCGGTCACATTGCATAACATATAACCATGGAATATGGGTCAAGGGATAGGCCCTCATCCCAATGGTAATGGATAATGGGTAAGGTTATGGGAGGTTGCGGGTTCAACCCCAGTCAACTCCCATACTTTTGATAAACACTATCCGTAATTGGTCAATGGGAGGATGCCACATGGAAGCCTCTCATTGGCTTATCTTTGCCATGTGTCATCACATGATTGGTCCTCCTGTATGGCCATGTCACTGTACGACATGCCTTATCACTTTCCCAGTCAGCATATGTTCATGCCACATGGCACCTTGGGGTGTGGCTACATCATTGTTGTACGATCATGCCACATGTCACCCTTGCAGTGGTGACATGTGTCACCTTGACCCATTTGACTTTGACCTTTGACATAGTTGACTTAAACTTTGAACAACCATATATTTTGCATGCGAACTTCATTTGAGGCAATTTTTGCGTCGATGGAAAGATATCATCAAGCTCTACGCATTGATGGTGTTTTTGAGAGCATTTGGGATGATTTAATTTTGAGCATTTCTGAACCTTTTTGGACTTCTGTGGATGTTCCAGATCCTCTTAGACCTCTATAAGCATTCTTGGATCCTCTTGGATCAGTGGGTTGACCTTTAAATCCAATAATTCCGTCGGAATGTCATCTATGTAACCACTACTACCATATCACAATTTCATCCTACTTATTTCCTTAATGAGACTTCCACAACTTCCTGATCCACTCACTCCTAACCCACCAAATAAAGTAACATGGCCCACTTACAAGAATAAGCTACCTTTATTGTTTTAGTGATTGTTGAATAAAGAGATAGTGTTGCTACCAATCCATCTGAGGTTTGTTTTTCTACCTACCTTCTACTAATCTTGTCTAGCACAATTCCTTCATCTCCAAACATTTAACAATGTTCTATAGATCTTGCAGTATGATTATATTATTAGTAATACTTCACAAATCTACTCTTGCTACAGAAGCAATATAAGTAACAAATGATATTGGTAATGTTACACAAGAACAAGTACCAATAATCCCTATGGTTGTCACACAATAACCAACTACCGGGGGAGAGAGAGAGAGAAGAATTAGGTGTTGTCATACAAGAAACAACACCTACCAGCCTTGAGGTTTCCACAAAAGAACCAACCTTAGAAGGCCCTACTATTGCCACACAAGAACCAACAATAAAGAAATAAGTCGAAGGAATTATCCAAGAGGAAGAGATTGTTACCCCACAAGAACCTGTAGTAGAATA
>WSFP011553781.1:0-11235 GCA_009831015.1 Picea engelmannii
CATGGCATGCCCAAATGAGGTTGTTGGAGGAGTATTGTTATTGAATAGGAAGTAGAATAGTTTGTTTTGAGAGAGTTGAGACTCTATTACAATCTAGCTTGCACATATTGTAATCGAACATTCATCTTAATATAAAGAAAGCAATTTTTCCTGCATATGAACTTTCTATGTGTTTATGTTCTTGCATTCATTGTTATGATTTTATATGTCATTCATGTTTTGAATGTATGAACTGGTGAAGAATTGAATTAGTTTCAATTTCTTCTCTTCTTTGATTTTTCAAGTGCAAGGAGTGCACATAGTCCGCAAGGAGTGTGTTGACAGAGGTGAATTAACCTCAGAGAAGCTCAGGAGAGGTAGTGTTGATGTTCATCAGTAAAAGTGCAAGGAGTGAACAGGAACAACTTTGTGTTTAGTTCATAGAGAGACAGAGTTATAGAACACTCTATAAAGAGGAGCTCTGCAAGGTGTGCATTGAGCAAGAGGAATGCCAGGAGGGCGAGAAGAATTTATTTTTAAGAAATCCTTTGGATCTGAGTTTGAAAAAATCCCAGAAATGAAAGGAGTGCATGGGAAATAGAAATCCTATAAGGATCAAGCTCAAAAGGGATAGCATTTTTCATAAGTGAAGAAGAGACCCAATAGACAGACTCGAAGGAGGAGCAAAGGTCGAATCCTTTGGATACTTAGAAAATATTCTAAGTTAGAGGAAGTCAGAAGCTCAAGAGGGAGAGCAACAGTGGTCCTTGGATCACTAATTTATAGGACCAATAGTTGTCCGATCAAATCAAGGTGTGTGAGCCTTAGCATTTTCCACATGAAAGAGAAGGAACTTGTCAAAGTTACGAAGTCTCGAAGAAATTTGGGACCGTCCGATCGTCCGAAGTAAATCTCAAGCTTCAGATCGTCCAAAGTAGATTTGAATCGTCATATCTAAATAACAGGTGGTGAGAATCTATGGATCCTAGGTAAGGACTCAAAGTAAACGTCAATCGTCTGATCCAAAGGGAAGGTGGCATAAATCAGTGGACTCTGGGTAAAGACCTGAAGTAAATATTAACCAACCGATTCAGGAGAATTAGATATGAATCGTTGGTTTGGAAGAGACAAATCTCAACCGTCAGTCCAGAAGCACTGTCAATATCGTAAGATCGATGGTCATGCTCGATTGTGGGGACAGAAAGTGTCTATACGTTAAAATTTTGAGGGTGGGCCGCAATTTCAACCACGGTATCAGCAAAAGGATATCTGGCGCCTTGTAGTGAGTTGCAGGGAAAAAAGTGGGTTGGCCTAAAACCACCCTTGGTCGCGCCTGCAATCACTCACTTGCGTGAGGTCATAGACCAGGGGCATATGTAGGAAGGGGATAGTGGAGAGAAGCTAGCACCCAGAGTGCTAAGAAGAAGGCTCGTGGGATCCATAGAACCTGTGCCAGAGGACTGAAGGGGCCTGTGTTAATTTGAAAATGAGACCATTACAGTCTCAGAGAGCCAATTCGGTTTGGAATTGAAGATCCTAGACCGGGAGGTCTTGCAGCCCCGAGGAGAGTAGGGGGGGTCTGTATCAAGTGGTATGAGAGATGAATTTTTTCTTGTAGACAGCAGAAAAAAGAGAAAAAAAGATGAAGGAGATAGTTTGATATCATCAAGAGGTATCAACATTGATTTGTTCATAGATTTCAAATGAAGGGGATAGAAAAGACAATATGACTACACCAAGTAGTATCAATAACTGAATTGTGTCTATAGATTGTAGGCAAAGGTGAAAACGTGAATAGAAATAATCTGATGACATCAAATGGTCTCAGAAGCTGGAGTTTGTGTGTAGAACATCAGGTAAAGGAAAAGGGACAGAGTACCGATGCTCTGTAAATATTGTTGGAAAATGTGCACCAAATGGTAGATAGCCAGGAGGGTTGAAGACAGAAAAGATGGTTATTGAAGGCCATACGTATGGTCAAGGAGCAGACCATAAGAAGAAAAGTAAGGCAAAATTTGACAAGTATCTCATTGAGATAAGAGCAAGAATGGAATAGCTGACATTGAATATGCAACATGAGACAAAGGTACACTGGAGGTACGAATGGCCTCTGAACAGGAAGGTAAAATGGCCTCTTAAAAAGTTGTTGGCCAGAAAACAACAACAAGAGTTGAGGAAGTGGTTGAGGCATGCTGAAACCCTTAGTGACATAGAGGAGGAACTGATTCACATCTATGAACCAAAAATTGGGAGACACCTCAGTGATGAGGAGGAGGTGAGATCAGATAAAGATATTAGAAACTGCCAGGAGAGAAGAGATGGATTTTCATATTGCCAGGTGGGCAATGAAATGAGATCATTGGAGGATCCCATAGGCTGTCAAGAGGACAGGAATGGAAATTCATATTTCCAGGTGGGCAATGATATGATATTAGTAGGAGATCTCATAAACTACCGGGAGGGAAGAAATGGAGTTTCAAGTTGCTAGGTGGGAAATAGAAAGAGATCAGTGGACGGTCTCATATACTTCCAAAGGAGGAGTGTTGAAAGTTCAAATTTCTAGGTGGGCAATGAGATGGGATTGGTTCATCTCATAGACTGCCAGGTGGGAAGAGATAAAATCCCAAGTTGTCATGTGGGAAAGGGAGAAGAGATTAACTCAATTGAGAGTTCATATCAGAAAGGAGTGTTGATGGAAGAAGATTAGAGGTGTGTTCTGATCATTGGGGGAATTCAAATCTTCTTGCAAAATAGTCCAGCAAAGGCTAATACAAGTGTTGCACATGAGGAGGTAGTGCAACAATAATCTAATAAAGAGGCCATGGAGACAAATTCTTTTAAATCTAACTATGTCTATGATGCAGGAGTAGCAAAGGAAAGACAGCCAACAAAGACTGTCAAAGAGGAGGAGAAGGAGAAAACTCTGATGTTTTCCCCAGCAGAAAAAGAGGAGAATTCAGATGAATTGATCACTCAATGGCAGTGAGAGCTGAAGATGCTGGAAGATTGGTTGGACAATCCAAAACTAGAAGATGGTTTCCAAGAGACAGTCATGCAGATTTCAGGAGAAGAGCATTCAGCAAAATTGCTCAAAATTCTTAGTCAGGAAGCTGAAAGGGAGATAACTACAGCATTGGATCTTGTAAAAGAAGAGGAAGCAGACAACATAGATTTTATTGAGTTGTATGAGGAATTAGAATCCCAGGAAAGAAGAGTAAATATGAAAAGTAAGCATCTCCAACAGGCCAAATTAGAAACAGGTAGAGGATCATACTAGCCTGGGGAGCAGCTGGATGAAGTTGGAGTTGAACCAACACAAGAGGAGATGACAAAAGTCAATTTGTCAGAGAGGAAGTTTTTAGGACCCAGAAATGTCCCTTTTTTACTATATCTTTTGCCCTTTCAACCTTAACATTTCTATGCTAAATGCCTACTTTAGTGCTTGCTAAGACCCTTTTTCCCAAGGTATGAATCATTCATCTTGATTTTATATTCTTATTTACTTAACACATTTGATTGGTAGTATTTCTCATATTTTACCCATAAATGTGCAACTAATGATCAAAATGCGTAATACAGCCAAGACTTGAAGAAATATTGTTGTCATTACACCAATTGTTATAGTTGTATGCTAGTCCTACATGTTGTTACACGACTAAAACAACTGCACACCTTTCCTGGAAGATGTCACACTTGCTGCAATAGACGACCACAAATCATGGAAGTTGTTACACCAATTGCAATAGATGCACACCAATCCTAAAAGTTGTTACACTCACTGCAACAGATGGCCATCAATCCTGAAAGTTGAATCCTGAAGATTGATCCTTTGTTGTTATACATCTTGGATCTCACTGATTCTTTCTCCTGATTTCATGAATATGACAGATCTCTTGTATCTTACGAACATCTTGAGAATCTAGGATTCTCAACGTTGTTTTGAGTCCATTTTGAACTGAATGATTATGTCTTTAAATAGCAGAGCTTTTATAAACATTGGAGCGAAATATAGCTGTGGAAAATAGAGTGAAGAAAGAGCATATTGTATCTGAAACCTTTTTGTGAATCAGTAAAGAAATGAATTGAGTTTCTTTAACCCACTGTAGCCTATTTTCGAGTGGATTCGGTGAGAAGGAAGGGCCCACCTTCCTCACAGACTCCCCTCTGTTTTGATGTTTTGAGTTTTAGATTAGTTACTTTGATTTGTGTGATTAATCTATTTAGCATTCTTAGAATACAATTGTTGTTACAGTTCAGTCCCTTCCTGTCAAATGCGCATCAGTGTGTCTCATGAGAATTAGAAGTCAAGTGTTGTATACTGCTAGAGAATTGTATTTCTGCACTAGGTAAAACTCTTCTTTCAAGTAAAAGTAATTAGAAGTCTGAATTTCCTTCCTACAATTAAAGTAGATTTCTTTTCAGCAATTAGCATGGAATTCCCTTTTGCAAGAACAAAATATAAAATTAGAATAAAACAAATAATCTGGGATTCGTATACACTCATCAATTTAGATTTCAATTATGCAAGCGTGATTCCAATTCTACAACAATAGATTAGAACTCTAGATTTGACGGCAACTTGTGTTAATGTTCAGTTTTCAAAACTCTGTTTCTTTCAATACTGCAACTTGATTAGAGTTTTCTTTCATCATTATAGCATAGACTGTGCACAATTATCTTGCAATAACAAAACTTCCCTGGGTTTGAAAATTTATATTAAACACCTTAATTATCTATTTATTTAGACAATTAAAGTGCCCAACATTTTGGCGTCGTTGTCGGGGAAGATAATTAGAGATTCTTGTAAGCACATTAGTTTTATTTTCTTAGGAATGATTAGTCTACATGAATCAAAGAACAAGAGGACGTATCCCCAAAAATACTAACCATACAGGTACCAAAGGACGTGGAGGAAAGAACCCTGCACTGGGAAGGACAACCTTTGTTGATGAGATTATAGCCAGAGCAGATTCTTCTTCAGGATCTATCTTTCACCCTTCAAATCCTCCAAGAAGACATATTCCTCGGTCATTAGAATTACCCCATTTTGAGACATCATTTTTATCAGGGGTTGACAATATTTGTCACCAACAAATCAACAAGCAACACTAAAGAATATTGAAGAGAAAGGAAGTGTAGTTCGGAACAAGGAAAATCCAGAAGAAGTTGTTTATCATATCAACGGGCAAATAGTCACTAAAGAAGAGTGGGACGTTGTCCATATTGAGTGGAGAGAAAGAGAACATATGGAAAATCAAGGGGATAATAAAGAAGAGTTCCACCATGAGAATCCACCAAACAACGAAGATCAGGAAAATGATGAAAATACAATCTCTACCATGGTCTTTACTATTTCTGATATTCCCACTCGAGGGATGGCTCCTATGAAAAACATACCTCTCTCAGCTCTGCCAAATTTTCATGGATTATCTACAGAGGATCCAGATGAGTTTCTATTTGAATTTGATATTCTATGTAGAAGCTATGACTACACTACCACTATGCAGAAGCTTAAATTGTTTCCAGCTACATTAAAGGGTAATGCGTTAAGATGGTTCATGAACCTTGGAGGAGACAATATTTCAACATGGGGACAAATGAGGTAGCTTTTCCTGAACAAGTACCAAGAATACTGTCGAACAAGGGAACAAAGAGAGGAATTGTTCAAAATGTTTTAGAAGGAGGACGAGACCCTTGAAGATTTTGTGGAGTGACTCCATTATAATCTACAAAGGTCTGGACATCCAGATGCGAGTAAGGACATTATGAAAACTATTTTTCTAAAAGGAGTTAGAGATGATTGTTTAGATATGTTGAATATGTTGAGCAAGGGAGATATATCTAAGGAATCCTATGATGACAATGTAAATCTTTGTAAGAGATGCTCTTGAGGATCTATAAGGAATAAGTCAGCTACCAGGGATACCACTTTTTCAAGGGTACAGAAATCAGCCAATGGAGGGGAAACAAGAGCAGAAATAGGTAATTTGTTAGAAGATTTCAAAATAGAGATGATTAACTCTTTTGCTTCACAAATTGATACTCTCCATATTAAACAGAAAAAAGTAGAAGCAGAAAAGGCATTGTCCATTTTCTGTCTGAAGTGCAGAGACAAACATCCAAAAAGGGAGTGTCCACTGAACGGTGTTCAAGTATGTCTTATTTGTGAATTAGATCATCCCACTAAAAAATTTCCCTCCTTACCATGTGTAAAAGAATCAATGAAGGTGACTAATGAGGAAGCATAGGCTTCCTATATAATTACACAAAGGAGACAATGGAAGCCACGAGGTCAAGGTACAAACTCTCAATTCTCTCCTACAACACTTAATTATTGGAATAATATGAACAATCAGCTTCAATATGTCCAGATGAATGCCCCCCCTCCGAATCATATGCCACCTCCTTATCAGGATCCCAATGCATGGTTACTTATTCCCCAACAACAGAATCACCTTGGGCAATGGAACCCATATTGGAGAAGCCCTCAACAACATCTTATTTATCAAAACCATCACCAACCGAACCCCTATCAACAACAATTCCAACCTTAGCACCAACAAAAATAGCTGCAGTTACCTCCCAATGCCCCATAGAACAATAGATGCATGTGCAACCTAACCCAAATCCAAATAATAAGGTCATTCAGAATATTGATATACACAATGTGCCAGCTCTATCTATTACTCCTATGCCTTGTGACGAGATAAAATTGAGATCAAGGAGAATAGTCGAGCCAATAATTGAAGATGCTCCATATTTAGAATTAGACAAGGAATCAGGGGAAAAACCATCTGCTGATACAGAAGAAATTGACCAACCGATCATAGAATTAGCAGATCCCCCATACCCTGAAAGACTAGAAATTACCAAAACTGTGGAATTACCATCCTTCAATCTCTTACGAGAATTGAAGAATTTGCATGTTAACATTCCACTATTGCAAGCGATTAGGGATGTCCCTATTTATGCGAAGACTATGAGAGACCTCTGTATCAAACAGCCTGGAAAGAAACCTAGGGACCCCCTCACAGTACACGTAGTGGGAGAATTGTTTGAACTGATGTTAGGGAAAACCCCACCTATTAAATATGGCAACCCAGGAAACCCTACAGTCACTGTCAAAATTGGACAAACATTTATTTCCCATGTCTTAGTCGATTTAGGGGAAGAAATTAACATTATTCCAATAGAGACTACCCAATTGTTGCAAATCAGAATGCAAGTCCGAACTACTCATATTGTTTTAGAATTATATGATCGTTCTACCATCCGACTAGAAGGAGTAATTGATGATCTAGTTATTTCAGTTGACTCATGGGAGTATCCTATTGATTTTGTCAAAATTGCAACCCAAAACCCGTCTGGGAGACCACCCTCTAATTCTAGGATGACCTTGGTTAGCTACAGTCGATGCTTTCATTGGATGTAGATCTGGTTCAATGACCATCTCTGATGGTTATGACACCAAGAAACTTACCCTTTATCCTCATGCTACACCCAGTGTGGAACCCTAAAATTCTTTATGGATGGACATTGAGGATGAAATCACTCTGCCTGTGTTAACCATAGGAAAATCCCTGAGTTTGAAAGATGAGACAGAGGATGATTTAATCAATTGATTTATCTATGACCCCTTTGTTGTTACACAGAACATGCACCACCTATTAAGTAGAATCTTCGACCCTATTCCCCAGGAAGGAATGAGCCCAGAATTATTTTCTAAAATTGTTGTAAATCAAATCAATTCAACTAAAACAACAAATGTTGAAAAAAAAATTACTGAAACAACTGAATTATTTCCTAAAGTCAGTTCAAAGAGTATCACTATAGAAATTGAACCTAGAAAATCCTTGAACATCAACCCTGATTTATCTTTTGCTGAAACTCGTCGATTGATAAAGTTATTGATTGAATATAAGGAATCATTTTCCTGGGATTACATGGATATGAAAGGAATTTCCTCTTAACTATGCACCCACCATTTATACATCAAGGAATAATGTCGAGCCATTTTCCAACCCCAAAGGAAAATGAACCCTAATCTTAAAGAAATTGTTAAGGAAGAACTCCAGAAACTTCTCAATGTCAGATTCATCTACCCTATATCAGACAGCGAGTGGGTTTCACCATTGGCTGTCGTACCTAAAAAGAATGGTAAATGGAGAGTGGGTGTGGACTATAGAGCCCTGAATAAGGCCATGTAGAAGGATCATATCCCTCTGCCATTTATTGATCAGGTTCTAGACAACTTATCTGGGAAAAAGTTTTTCTCTTTCCTAGATGTATTTAGTGGCTATAACCAGATAAAAATTGCTCCACATGACCAAGATAAGACCACCTTTACCAACCCTTGGGGTACGTTTACCTACAAGGTTCTCCCATTTGGTTTGTGTAATGCACCAACCACTTTCCAGAGAGTTGTGATTGGTATTTTCTCTGATATGGTGAATGACTGTATGGAAATATTCATGGATTATTTTACACCTTATGGTATTGATTTCGATGAAGCTTTGACTAATATGGAAAAAATGCTCAAAAAATGTATACAATATCATCTTTCTCTAAGTACAGAAAAATGTCATATGATGATGAGCGAAGGTGTGGTGCTCAGACACTTCATTTATTATGCAGGAATTCAGGTAGACCCAGCCAAAATCCAAGTAATTTTAGACATTCCAACCCCATCAACTCAAAAAGAGGTAAGAAGTTTTTTAGGGAATGTTGGATATTACAGGAGATTCATTAAAAAAAATCCAAACTTGCCTCTCCCTTATTTTTTCTATTAACAAAATATCTTGACTTTCGTTGGACTAACAATTGTGAACTGTCTTTTGCATATCTAAAACAGAAATTGTCCACAACGCCCATTTTGAGAGGGCCCAATTGGGCTCTACCTTTTCACATTTGTTCAGATGCCTCAGACACTGCAATTGGTGTAGTACTTGGGAAACAAGAGGACAAATATCCTTATGTTATCTACTATATCAGCAAGAACATGGCTCCTGTTGAGTTAAATTATACAGTTACTGAAAGAGAATTCTTGGTAGTAGTTTATGCAATCAATAAATTTAGGCATTATATCATTGGTTATCCTAATTTTATTCATACTGATCATAAAACAATTAAATATCTAATGAATAAACCTATTACTAATGCCCAAGTGACAAGATGGTTGTTGTTTTCAGATTTCGGTGGTGAGTAGTTTCGAGATTAATTGTCAGATAAGATGGTTGTTATTACTTCAAGAATTTGACATCACTATAGTAGATGGACCAGGAAAAGAAAATGTGGTTGTTGAGTTTCTCTCAAGATTGCATATAAATGATGATAATTCACCAGTAGATGATTCCTGTCCAGATGAACATTTGTTTGCAGTATATACTCACTCACCTTGGTATGCAGAAATTGTTAATTATTTGGTTGCAGGGAAGGTACCTCCACATCTATCTCCAAGAGAAAGAAGGAATATTATTCAGAAGAGTGCTCGGTATAGTTGGATAGGGGGGTACCTTTTCTACACAGGCATGGATCAAGAAATCAGGAGATGTGTGAGGGATGATGAAGTTTATGATCTTCTTAAAGCTTTCCATGATGGCCCTTGTGGGGGTCATTTTGCCGATAAAAGGACTGGGCATAAAATTTTAAGGATGGGTTATTTTTGGCCCACCATATTTCAAGATGCAAAGAAATATGTCCAAGCTTGTGACAGTTTCCAACACATGGCTCAGAAAAATCATAGGGATGAGATGCCTCTCTAGCCTCAAGTAGTGTTATATCCTTTTGAGATATGGGCCATGGATTTTATAGGGCCCATTAACCCACCTTCAAATCAGAAATTTTATATATTGGTTTGTACAGATTACATGACCAAGTGGGTAGAGGCAAAAGCACTCATCAGGGCCTCAGAAGAAGTTGCCTTATCATTCTTGTTTGAAGATATATTTGTTAGTTTTGAGGTTCCCAGAGAAGTAGTAATTGATGGGGGACCCCCTTTCACATCGCATAAGTTTGAAGCCCTACTCAGTAAATATCATGTTTTGCATAGAACAACTTCTCCATACCATCCACAAGGTAATGGTCGGGTAGAAAGTACCAACAAAGTCAAAGAAGCTATTCTTACTAATATAGTGAGGTCACATCGTAGGGATTGGTTTGATAGATTGCATGAAGCTCTATGGGCTTATCGAAATACTTGGAGGAACACAACTAGTTTTTCTCCTTACAAGCTGGTATATGGAAAGAGCCCTATTTTTCCCATTGAATTCAAAATCCAAACCCTAAGAACTACATTGGAAGTCAACCTTGACTTGACTATGGCATATAAGACCAGACTGCAATAGCTCAACGAGTTAGATGAGAAGTGTTTAGACGCTATTCATCAAACCACACTAATTCAACAGCAGAGAACAAAATGGCATGATCGATTCATCAAGAAGAAATCATTCAAAAAGGGATATTGGGCTCTGTTGTATGATTCAAGCTTTAAAGAATTCCAAGGTAAGCTGCATACAAAATGGTTAGGACCTTACGAGGTAGACACTGTTTTTCCCAATGGGACAGTCTGATTGGTCATTATTGATGGATCCAATACACAGTTACATGCAAATGGTCATCGCTTGCATCTGCATCAACATCCACTATCCAAAGAAGAATTTAAATCTCGATGTACAGTTGATATAGGTTATCAATTCTTAAAAGGAAAGGAGCTTGCTCCTTCCCCTTCTGAACCTTAGAACTTTTTTTTTATGCTTTCAATAACACCTTGTATATAAATAAACTATGCAAATTTGAATTTCTTTGTTTTTGCTTAAATATTTTATGTTTCTTTACTATGCTAATAAATTCATCCTAGAAAGGTATCAGGTAGTTACTTGTGTGCAGATAAATTAAAGAACAACAAGGTAGACTACAGCAAAAGAAGCCAAAGGATTAGTTTCTGGAAGTTGAAAAACTTCCAAAAAACTAAGTGACATGTGTTTGGAGGGGTTACATGTTGTTACACCATGTACCGTTACACGTTTTTCTGACCATATGTCCATGTGTCGTTACATTGTTTTCTGACCACATGACCATGTACCATTACACCATTTTCCGACCGCATGATCGATTTCCATGGCGTTACACCATTTTCCCGACTCTTTTGCCTTGCATGTTGTTACACTCTTTTACAACAAATTAGTCGATTTACATGCTGCTACACCTAATTCCACCATTTCAGCCAAAATATTTGTTGATACACCTATTGCTATTATT
>WSFP011553782.1:0-11235 GCA_009831015.1 Picea engelmannii
AGTTATTTTTTCTCATGATTTTTTCAATATCTTTTCTTTTGCATCATCAATGACCGCCTTCCACTCCCTCTCTGGAATTGAGGGAGGACGCTCATACCTAGGATTTCCTGCCAAGCTTCGTCTATAAACATCCCACGTATATTTTAAATATTCGCCTGTTGCAGAGGTGACCTCTTTTTTATTGAACTTGTCTACTCCAAAGAGGCCTTAGAGATAATCCATAAGTTCTTTTTTGAGGTTGGAATTCTGGCAATTCCACCTCATGCGTAAGGTTTCTTAAAAATCAACAAGGCTTTGCTCTCTAGGTGCCTATAAAAATGGTTGTTTCCTACACACAAAAAGATATGATCATTAATTTAAAAATAATAATATAGATGATTTGTGTATGAGATGGACAACATGAAACAATTAAAATATGAAAAACTACCTGGGAGTCTTATTTGTTTTAATGGAAGTCCATTATCGTTGACCAAAATTGTGCATGGAAGGGTCCCCGTGCTTGTCACACATGTAGCTCTAGGAAATGCAACCATGTCAACCACATCATCAGCCTCATCTCTGTCACCATCTCTAGAGTATGACCAATGTGTGGATGTCTGGCAGTGCGTATCATGGCTCCTATCTAAATTAGGTGTGGAATATGGAGAAGTAAATAGCACTCTAGCAGTTGTATGACCACCCGCATCAGGACTCTATGGCGGCTCTGCAGCGCCACTACTACTAACACTAGGTTGAACAAGCTCCAAAAATCTTTTTATAAAAAAGAAAATGTTTTTTTGTGAGATAATGTAAAAGTTAAAGAACAAAGTTTCATAATTGAACATATGAGTACATTAGAAAAAAACATTTTAAACTCTGGTTACTACCTTATATGTGTTAAGTTGTGACATAAGGAGATTGATCTTTTCTAGGACGTCGAGAGTTTGATCTGGACGATCTAATAAGCTAGGAAGTTCCTTGTTCGCTTTAATGATCTTTTTTTTTATTAATACCATCAGATCAGGGGATGCATAGAACCCCTCCTCATCGGTAGAATCGTGATCAACATGGCCTGCCGACTACATATAATTTCAACAAAAACAATGTTATTTCATTAAAATTATATAAGAAAATAATAAAATTCACATAAAATGAAAGTCAAATTTGATAATCATTTACATGTTCTGTGACTGGCCCTTTTCCATGATCACCCTACCACATTATAATATAATTAGAACCCCCAAATATTTAAAAATTTGTTAACGATAACAAAAAAACTGATTGCCACCCAAATAAATCAATCTCAATGATCAACCTCCCACATTATTATAAAATTGAGACCGTGAAATATTTAAAACAATGTTAAGGATTAAAAAAATATAATGCAATAAGTAGAGGTTGCTTAAATAGGTGTTGCATAAGTAGTCGCACACTATTAGTCAATGTTTCAATTCGATTCAAATGGTAATCCACTAATAACTCTTCCACGGGAGCTATATTTTTTATTGCGCACATGACTACCCGATTCTCTTCGCGTCCCTCATGTATGAAATTTGATTGCTTGTTTGTTGTCCCGGGTCGTGTGTTGTTTATAAACTCTGTGATATTGTCGGAAGCTTTAGGCCTTTCATCAATATAGATAGTCACTCCCTTATTTTTATCCTTGTTTATTAGTTGTATATAATTTGCGGCGAGTGCATATCTCCACATACTTTGCATGTACCAGACCAACCACATCCAATTGTTATAATTGTAACACGGTCCAACATGGTCCATTAATTCAGTTACTATATTGTATTTTATAGTTATTCCATCCATGGAAAATAGCCCCAAGCCATGCAGGGAGGATGGTGCAATGCGATATGTCCTATTGTTGACAATGAAGTCAACATCTATAAGAGGCAGTTCCTTAGGTAGCCATTGTTTCAGCACATGCTTATACCTGAGTGGCACCTCTATGTCTCCTATGCTCTCATCATCATAAGAGGATGATCCTCCTTCGGCAAGAAAAAATTCCACGCGTCTACAGAATTTTCTTATGACTTTTTCACCTCTGGTCCTTGTTTGCGTATCATATCTACTAGATGCAATCACATTTCCCTCTATTTGTCCTAAGCTTTCTTCACTCAACGAAGAAATATCTGACATGTACCTATTTGGTTGTACCTTCAGTTGCATGTGCATGTGTTGTTAGTGAGTACTCCATCCTAGTTCCAATTTTTGAACTTTTTTTTTTTCTATATTCAAATTTCTGAATACATATTTTATATCTTTAGTTTTGGATACACAATTAGAGGGTGCAATTACCAATATTAGTAGGGGCACTCATGCATGCAGTGGTTTCCCAACTTAGTGAAGGGTATGAATCTCTAGGTGGGTGCACCTTAATTCAACTCACTTATCCATGTAAGCAATATGCACTATGGTTAGATTTCACACTATGTAATAGTGGTCAACCACCTAATGTAATGTGACATCCCTCTTGATTTTGGACATATTAAGGACATATTAATGTGATATCCCTAAAGTCTACTAATTCTCACCTTCATGGAAAAATAAGAGCTCACTTTTGAAGGTGCAAAGGATAAATATATTCATTGCATCTAACTAAGGCCGACCTAGGAGGATGTTGTACTCTAGGTCTACTAGAAGTACTAAAAAATGGGTGTCTACAATCTGAAGACCAAAAAAATAGGGATCACAATAGCATTTAGGGGTCTAGTCTTAGAATTTTTGAAACCTTAAAGGGTCCAACAGGTGGGTGAAAATAAATTAACACTAAGGACATTATAGATAGGAGTTCTTATGATGTTAAGGGCAAATCCAGGATAAAAAATTACTCATTTGATGCTGAAATCATTGTGATGGATCTAAATAAAGAATGGGTTTACAATATTGTCTTGCCATTCCTCTCTCAAAGGAATGCGGGAAATATATAAGGAGAGAGAAGGGGACAAAGATTTTGTAAGACTAAGGGATAAATCGTAAAAGGGACTTAATTATATGGGTCGTCTAGTCAGTACATGCTTAGAGAACATTCATGTAGGCCGACATATCATAGACATGAGAGAATTACGTTTGAATGAAGGAAGAATAAAAGGAGGCAAGAAATTAACTAGCTTGGGGAGAGGGGGAGGAACGATACTAGAATATTCACGAGGAGATTCCCATTTGGTTTGAGAGATGGCTCTAATCTAGTGAGAAGGTATGGGACCCCGAGTGTCAATAAGGATAAAGGTTAGTTTTTGAGTAGGTTGATCTAAAGAAAGACCTACCTAATGCATCATGAGGAAAATATCTAAGTTAGTGAGGTTAGGTAAAGAATTAGGTGAAGGGTGGTGCCTTTTTAGGTTAGAGTCAAACACTAGTGCCTAGGCACCTCTACCGATATGGATCCTTTATATAACTTTGAGTGTAGACTAACTAGAAGAAGGGTTAGCATGAGAATTCTCCTTCTTTATAGGAGATTTAGGAGCGACCTCTTCTTCTTTGGAAGAATTGGAGTTGTCTTCAAGAGAAGCCTTCTTCTTCTTGTTCTTCTTAGAAGACTTTAGAATGTCAGGATCGGGCATCACATTCTTGTAGCTGTTGAGTTTGGCATTTTCTCATGTGACAACAATATTAAGCTTAGTAGCTCTATTAGTTTGGCCTTTGTTTTCATCAACTGTTTAATTTTTCAACAATCGTTTGTATTATGAGAGTCGCGCTTGTGTTATTTACACCAAATTCTAATTTTTGAGGTTGATGCATGATGTTGTTCCTTTTCTCTAATTTAAAAGATAGTTCCAATTTCAATTTTGGGCATGGTCATTTCTGTCACCATGTCTCGCATTGCATTTCTATTGGAGACTCACGGATTTGTTTTTTTTAACTATGTTATCTCCCATAATAGACTTAAGTTAGGAATTTTCTATTTGATGGAGGTTGTTGATGGAATATTCAGTTGAAGGGGGATCTCTGATATAATTTGTGATCATGTTGTCTCGGTTCAAGGTATTGATAAAGAGGTGATAAAAGGTGTCTTCTGGTAAATTTTCCATAGAGTCGTGCAAAACCTTGCACCATCAATGAATGAAAATTTATTTAGATTCCTCGTCTTCTTGTTTGAGGTTAACAAGGTTAAGGATACAAGATTCATTTGGTTGAGGGATGTTAAATTAATGGATGAACTAATTCACTAACATGTAAGGGTTATAAATTGACTCTTTAGGGAGATGCTGGAACCATTGAATGACATAACCTATCAAGTATTGAGGAAAACAATTTATAGTGATATTGTTGTTATAATGAAGAAACTTGACACGTGTAGTAGTGAAAGATTCTAAGTGACACTCAATGTATTCCTTTGCCGAAGCACCATTGAATTTAGGTAATTCAAGTAGTTTTGGGGGAATCCACGTCACTACAATTTGAGGGGAAAGGATCATCTAAAAGTTTTTGTGTAGGAAGGTCTATATGATGCATGAAGGTATTTATCCCTACTTCCTCCACTTGAGCTCAAGTTTTGGTTTGAGTATGCAACATCGGGGGGTGTTAATGTCAAAGGGTGGTATCCCACCTTCGCCTCCCTTACTTGGATGAGTACATGGTCATATACCATGGATGAAAGAGGGTGGAATGTTGACCATGTTCATGATTTGATTCTGGTTTCCCTAAACGTTAGAGTTTTGAGGCTGCATGTATTCCTGTCCAAGAGGTTGGGAGAATGTTGGATGTATGCTTGGTTTTTGGGTTGTGTAGAGGTTTACATGAATGCTTGGTTATGGGTTGTGTAGAGTTTGAAATGAATGCTTGGTTTTTAGATTGTGTATAGGTTGACATGAATACTTGGTTTACATACGGATATGAATGTTTTGGAGCAGGACATTAACATTCCTTGGCTAAGGTTTGGAAAGTTTTGGTTGTAAGGGGCCAATTGTTGTTGCTACACATTTACTTTGCTTGTTTAAAATATATCAACGATAGAAGTTCAAGGTAAAGTTTGAGGAACCATCATAGATGTACTAAGACTCATGGATCTAAGGGATAATGGGATGGTTGATGGTGAAACCCAAGGTTCAATTGGGCCATGGATAGTGAGTCGAGAAACCATTTGAGAGAAAGAAGGAAAGATATGGGATATGTTGAAGAGGCCAAGAGAGGGTCGGATCAAGGGAAACAACTATTGATATAAGAGGATGGGATTCCCTCTTTCTTGGAAGAGAGGTGAGTTTCAAGCTAAGAGGGAGGTTTAGTGAGTTGAATGCGAGGACCTCACAATATATCAAGGCCTTGCGAGAACTCTAGCTCAACACCTTGGAGGCATACCGAATGGTGGAGATGGGGAAAGGGATCATGAGCAATGACTTAACCTACCATGTAAATAATGTTAAATTGAATGCCCCCATCATATAGAGGTAATACCCCAGAGAAGGCATTACTTTGGGAAGTAACCATGTAGGATGCCAAAGACAAAGAAGAGGAACCTCACTTATTTTCAAGAAAAGGGACACAACACTCCCTATTGTAGGGGAAGGCTAGTATAAGAAGTAGCATTTACCAGATAGAGGGGGGATAAAAGTAGTCTTTGACCACTTCCAAAATGGGATCATCCTTTTTAAGAAGGACAACGACTAAAATATCTTCAAGGGAATTTTATATATTTCCATCAAGGACATGAACAATTATGATGTGGACAATTTTGCATGGAGGCATTTCCCCCGGATCTTGTCATGAAAGATTGTGAATCTATGGTGCATGTACAAATATGTGAGATGTGGGTTTATGATAGTATTTTGAACTCTCTAATCACATTGCTCATTTACATTAGATGGAGCTTTGTTGGTCATGACCTTGTGTAAACCATTCCATTTGGTGTTTGTTGCGCTAAGTGTAAAGAACAATGTTGGAGAATTATAAGACATAAGTTAGGTATGAGCTATTTGTTACCTCTTTATTCCCTTTTATTTTAATGGTATCCATATTTTGTATTGATCAAATGAGGAACTACCCCATAACTGATGACATTAGACAAAAACTCAACCCTAAGGCCAACTAAGGAGAAAAACAACACACACTAATTAATCTAGGAGTCAAGCATGCAAACAAACCTTCTCACAAAGAAGCGCTAGTTGGTGATGGAATCCAACATCGTAGGATCAATGCATGAAGGGGATGAGTTTCGGCGAGTGGTTAAGTTACATTGATAACCTGCTTAACGAACTAACGCCTTGGTGCAAGTTACCTCATAGAGCAGTGGGAAACCCTCCAAGGAGTCCGAGTGAGTCTAGCCAACATCGATCCCAGATACAACACCACCTTCCATGTGTTGTCACCTTGTGTAGGAAGTCTAAAATATTGTGGCCTCTACGGTAACACCTACTATACCAAAGCAGAGGGGGGGGCAATTGAAAATCGACACCAAGACCAACAAAGCAAGGTTGATTACTCTGTCAGCCCCAATGCGACCTCGTGCTTGACCCTTGTGTTAGAAGGGCTTCCCAAAGTCAGTGATATAGCAACTGGATTTCAATCCCCAACTCAAAGCTTTATGTTTGTTTAGTAGCTTTGGAAAGTTATCCTATTCCAAAGCTCTACACCTAAGCTAATATGGGTTTGAAGAGCCCTAGAAATTTTGCTAGATAAATTTTAATTAGCGCTTGATTTTAGGTTGTTGTTACTCAAAGGAGTGGTCGTGAAATTGGTGGCATTTCAACTCGACTCTTTAAACCATGCAAGAGGAAATTGAAATGAAAGAATTTCAACTTCGATGAAAACTAGCAATGGGAAGAAGCAAGAGGTTTTAAGCAAAGAAATAATTTCTTGATAGATTACTATGTGTGCACTGCTAATGGCAAAAGTATATGCTAATTATCCAGATAAATGGAAGCAAAATAACCCAAATTTTAAAAATACCTTGAAAATGTCATAGTTCACTTAGTACACCTATACAACATTGAATCAAATGTCATGATTTCTAACATAGTAAACTTTTATGATTATAGAGACCACCATACACATCTTAAATACTCATAAGGATCATGGGGGCTTCACCTTGTGGATGACCAAGAATTATTTAAGGGAAATGGGAAATGGGTACTCAAAGAAAGATACATAGGGATATATACCTTTAAGTGCATATCCTCAAAGTAAACCATCATCCTCATACCATATTTTAACAATTGAGTGGTGAAAGAAAAATGGATGTGGTGGGGTCAACTAGCAACATGATCAACAATGGAAGTGATATCACCGGATTTCATAATAACATGGAATGTCATAGAATCGTTTTAGGGGTCCTAAAGAGGCATAGATGGGACTTGCATATTCTTCAATTGTTTCCTTTATAAATAATAGTTGGTAAAAGAGTGGGGACCTCTACATATTTGGTAAGTTGGTTTCAAATTAGTATAATCAAATCAAAGGGTGCAATTTTAGGGGCTCTCGAGATAACAAGATCCAAGTGTGAGTTTCCCCATCTATCTTTACCAATGAAATATGGAGTAATATTAGGGTTCTATCCATTATTAGTGGGAGGAAAAATAAGGTTTATCTCGGATATGCTCAAGTGAGGCTACAAATTAGGTGGAAAAGGAAATAGAGTTGGTTGGATATTTGGGTCACCCAAGTACAAATGGCCTATTAGGTATAATTTGGAAAATTAATCTAATTCTGCATTAAAATGAAAATAAAACATTATTATTTTCCTTCTCCCACCTCTTCATACATCTATGGCCCTTTGTCATATCCCCTTTTGGGGTCATGGGAGCCACAACTCCAAAAACTCATCTAACAAACCATATATAAATGCAAATGCAATTTACAATCAACCTTATAGACCCAACATATTCAAGCAATCATAAACTAACTGGATTATGATTGAAGAAAAATAGTGCATCTATCTAATGCATTGATTTATGATCCTTTTATAGTTGGTTATAGAAAGAGTGAAAAAGTGAGGGAACACATGTTGGCTAACAAATGAGGCAAATTGTGTTTGCAAAAGTGCTAGTAAAGGCCCAATTCTATGTAAGTGATTAATAGTTAGCATGTGAAATTAGGCACGACTCTTAAAATGTTTTTCATTGTAAAACACTCTTAATGAAGCAAATTCATATGGGTTTTGGGTTTGAAATAATGAAGCATGATTCCCACAACCACAAAAATAATCAATATATGACATACATGGGAAACATAACCTGAAACTAAAGCTTATGCTATCATTTATAAGGTAAGACAAGAACTAAATTTTTTTTTCAAACGATCCATGATAGATTGCTTATGCTTGAGTATGGTACTCTTTTAATATTTTAAATCCAGTGCAATGAGGTGAAATGGTGTTTGATTCAAACCTCGCAAGTGTTGGGAAATTCAAAGGCTTCGTATAGGCCAAATTTTGCTCATATTTGTAATGAGTAATATAGGCCAAACTATGCTCATAATTATAATGAGTAATGGAAATTAAAAAAATCGTTTTGAGGTTGAGTTTATAATGATAAATATGAAATCAAATAATATCACAGTGAATATAATGATGGTTTTGAGGCCATGAGACTATTATATGTGAAAAAATATTCAAGGTACATGAAATAGGTAAGCCCAAGTTGAGCACAGCAACAGTGAAAGGATTGGGTTTGTTATCACTTGCTCATAACGAAAGGTAAATGGACCAAAACTAAAAAAGAATATAATAATATGCTTTTGGTTAAATTATCCATAATTGAAAGAGGATAGTTTCAGATCTGAATGGATCTTGAAACTGCATGAAAGAGCAGATAGGAGAAGAAGAAATTTCCATGTTAAGGGCACATGACATATATCCTTCCATGACCCTCAATTGCAGAGTTTGGTTTGATATTATAGCCTTCAATTTTTCATTTTAGAGAGTCATCGAACTTAGCTGGGCTTTCATGCTCGATTGCAAGAATGTGGGCTTAGGGTGATGAAGAAATAACACATTGCGACTTGGGGAATGGTGAAGTAGGGATTGGATGTGATGGAATAGTGGTGAAAAAATATGCCCAAAACCTAGGTTGAGCATGGCGCCCTTTTATTAACTATCAAATACATGCAAAATTTGAGTGTGCAAAGGTTATACTCACCATTCTTTCCCATAGTCTCACGCCTCCTTTCCCTTGACAGTCTCGAGCCTCCTTTCTCGGTCTGATCTTTCCCTCCTTTCCCTTGGTCTCAAATTTCACTCGACAGTCTCATGCCTCCTTTCCCTCGACAATATCACCTTAAAGAAATCTCACCTTACTAAAGCTTGTCTCCTCAAAGCTTATGGGTGGCCTTTGTGATTCTCGCGCGTTCGTTCCCTCGAAAGTACTCTTGCACCTCCTTTCTCGGTATGATCAGTCTCGGATGGCCCTTAATTAGAGTAAGTAGGAGACGAAAAGGCGTAGGTTGGTTCAGTTGACTATGAAAAGGCTATGATAGAAGCAAGGGTAACATAGGTCACAGAGAGATAGGTACCTTAGTCTCCTTGCTCGGTCTGCTCGGTCTCGGATGGGATTGTTTGCTTGAAGAAGGGTAACTGATTTGAATTATGTTTTTGCCTTAAAGAAATCCCTCCTTACCAAACCTTGTCTCGGCCTCAAAGCGTATGGGTGAAAGCGAAGGTTATTTCTACATTTTCTTGTTGAGTAGAGTAGATATAAAAAATAAGTAATAATTATTTGAATTAAAGGATTTTAGTATTTGATTTTTTAAATTGTGTTAAGAATAGATATTCGATGTTTGATTTTCTTATGAAGGGGTAATTTATTTTAGTAATTATCACTATAAAAATTATGAAACTTAGGTTGAAAGATGAGAAAATAACCCATACATGAACCAATAATTAGTATTAAGGTCTAACCAATGTGAAGGGATATGAGGGCCCTAAATGGCACTTATTAGGCTCATTCATCATGAACAACACCTAGAAACCACAACACAATTCCTCTCTAGGGGGTCCTTAGCATCAAAGTTGGATAAGGACACCATTAGGAAGTTTTTTACAGTAAGGATGGGTAGAGAGGCCTTAACCAAAACATCACTCATTTGTAAGGCTTCCTTGAAGGCCTCCAAGCTGTAGGATATAGGTGCCATGAGTAGCTTTTGTTCCCTAGAAATGGGTCTTAACACCTAAAAATGGTTAAGGGGGGAGTAAAGGACTTAAGCCATAATTGAGCCTTCTCAAGCTCATGTGCCATGAACAACACCTATGCCATCACCTTTTATATGTTTTGCATACTATATACATATGGGTCTTGTGGCTTTGACCATGGTTGTGGTAGGGAAACAAGCCTCAAGCCCTTAACCTGCATGGTCAAGGGAGGGAAACAACAACTCAAGCCCCAAACATATCATATCTAGCTTAAGCACGAAGAGCAAGTCCTCAAGCCACCACACAAGACCATGGATGGGTGAACAAGTTGTCATCAAGAGCCTTGAACAAGTCCTCAAACCAACATAACATAACTTAATTCTCCTTTAAGAGGGATTTAGGCATCATGATTAGTTTTTGTAGATTGAAAATGGGTGTAGAGGCATAAACATGGCAAGTTGGAAATAATGGCCTAAAGCTCTAACTAAACCTTCTCGAGCTCAACCACATCGACAACACCTAAAAACCATGACACAAGTCCTCCCTAGGGAGTCTTTGGAATCCAAGTTGAATATGGGTGACATTATGAGGTCTTCTTGATCATCATGGATGTGTCTTAGGTTCATGACTATAGTTGATGAAAAGAAACAAGAGTCTTCAACCCTAAACATTGCCTCTCAATCTCAAGAACCATAGATAAGTAGTCAAACCACCACATATGACCTATGTAACATATCATTCACCTCAAAGTGGAATTTGGGCACCATGAATAAGTTAGTTTTGAACCAAGAATGGGTCTCAAGGTCTGACCAAGGTCAAGGGAGGGAAACAAGGGACTTGTTCCCTAAGTGAACATTCTTAGGCTTAACTTCTATGAACAACAACTACAACCCACACAACTTCTCATGATATAGTGTTGGACGAGTCCTTGAGACATCACATAGGACCCTTATAGGTTATTTTTGGACTATTTTAGGGATACAAGTACCATTATTAAACCAAAACATATGCCCTAAATAAAAATGTGTCAGACCCCATTAGGAATGGTTCTCATGGTTGTAGTTGGTGTTCTTTAGAATCCAAAGAAGGATATAATGGTGCCATGAGTAGGTTTTGTACAATAGAAATGGGTCTTGAGGGCTTAACATGCAGGTTAAGGGGGAAAGAAGGGTCTTAATCCCTAATTG
>WSFP011553787.1:0-11235 GCA_009831015.1 Picea engelmannii
GAAATCAAATTTAAGATATATTCTTTTTTGGTTGTTTCAACTGACCATTTTGAGATGTCGATATATTAATGCCTAGAATAGCCAACGACGAACATAAAATGTTTGGGGTTCTGAAAATCCTTGGCTCAAATCAAACCATGGATTTGGAAACCAGTTAAACAAAAACCCCTTCAAGACCCTTGATGAATACTAGGACATGGGAAACTTTTGGATGCTCTAGCAGATAAAACCACATGTGCAATGAAGATAAATCCATAACTCCAACGACAATAATAACCAATCATGGTTGAATCCCTTGCTGAAGGTGGCACTTGTTGATAATCGAATAGGTGCATAGATATGAATTGTGTTTTTCTTTAAGGATTACCATGTGGAAACGCCTTACAGCGTAAAAAATGCTAGAAAATCACTATGGGCAATTCTGGAGTGATAAAAATATTTGATTTCTTAACGATGGTTGTACATCCTCGTGGTCTGTATTTACAGTTCTTTTGGGTAATTAATGGATACTAACGAACATTTGATTTCATCGTTACAAATCCAAATATGTTCCAGCGGAAATAATTGATCATCAATAGAATAAAGAGATAAGGCAAAGCTAGAGCACATGTAGGAGAGATGATTGAAATATACGAGTCACTCAGGACTCTCAGTTCGAGACATAACTATCTTTGGTATGCTGATTTTTTCGATAAAGTCCAATAGGCATTTCACTTAATACATTCTTACAGGATTTTTAAATTGTACTTAGACATACACCCTACACGGGATAACATAGTAGAAACAGACTAAGTATTTTGAGTGCATTCTCAAATGACATTCTATTTTCCTTTGAATGCTAATCAAACCAAATTAGATGATACAGACGTGAGACCACTTGGTCCTGAACGTTTACCACCTTGGAAAATGAAATAGCAACATTCTACAGAATTGCAAGAAAAGGCTCACTGTCAAGTGCATTAGAACAATGGTGGAATCTAAACCAGAAAATTGTATATATACACATATCGACCTGTTATATGTTGTATTCATTGACAAAAAAGCGTATGAGGTCTTGAATCTCTTTCTTGTGTTCGACAATAATGAAGTCCAAATACATGGTGATGAAATACAAAGTGTTTCCAACAAAATAAATCTATTGGTCCATAATTAAGTGCCAGCCTTAGGAACAAGTATAATTTAAAAATAAAACCCCTAAAGTCGGGTAGAGTAGAAATCAAAATTCTTGGGTGTAATTTGCACAATCCAAAAAAATCTTCGTCTCAACATTGCTCACAAATACCAATTCAGACATACTACAAAGATTTAACACAACATCCAAAAACAAAATATTGTGATCTTTAAACAATGGTGTATATGAGGATGATGATGGAGGGTGATATTATGTAAAACATATTATATGGTGTATATGAGGGTGAGGGTGGAGAATGATATTATGTAAAAGATATTATAAGATGGTGGGGATGGAGGGTGATATTATGCAAAACATAACATATTATATGAGGGTGGGAGTGATATTATGCAAAACATATTATGTTTTGCATAATATCATCCCCACCTATGAGGTTGGGGTGTTATTATGCAAAACATATTATATGGTGGCATGGTATATAAATGTGGGAAGATGTTATACAAAACATAGTAGTTTTGCATAGTATCACCAACCACCCTCACCTGTATATAACCCCACCCCCAATTCACTAAGGTGTTTCATTTCCCATACTTCATATATGCTAGTTAATATATTTTTTTAAATGATATAAATCAATTCTATGTAAAACCAAAAAAGAATTACACATCAAAGCTATAAAAAAGAATGCTTCTCTACACACTAATTTGATCTTTAATTAACGTCCTTATGTTAAAAGGGTTAAACACAAATATCTATATGCATTTCTTGAAAAAATTATCTTTTCGTTATTATTATTTTTATTTCACAAATATCTATATGCATTTCTTGAAAAAATTATCTTTTCGTTATTATTATTTTTATTTCACCGTGCAAAATGAGAAACACTTTCTTTCAATTAAGTCACGATAATATGTACATGAATATGAACGGAATATTTGTTCATAGTCGAAAGGACTTGATGGCCCGATCACATGCCTGGAAACCGCCGGCGGATTCATCCCCCTCTGTATCTTCAAATGTTGCAGTAATATCGCTCCAAATTTGCCGTTTCCTGGCTAAGAATTTAAACAAATTATTATGGATTAATAATAGTTACAGATTTAGATATCCAGATCCAGGCTTAAATTTAAGGAATTTGTGAGTAATACCGATGATTTCTGTGCAATTCATGGCTTGGATTTGTTCTGTCGGCCATTCGAAGGACGGAATTCTTCTCTTTCCCTGATTTTTTCTCCCCGTACTATATTTTGATGTCGCCAACGACAGTAGAACAGGGTCCAAGTAGTCTTCCAGTCGTGCTATTCTGTTGTCTTCAGATTTAGTATATTCTGCCTCAATTCTCGCCAACTCCGGACTCCTCGCTGACATTTTCAAGCCGCTGCACCAAAAACAAAGAAAATCCGGATAGAAAATTGAAAAAAGAAGTCATCAGATTCAAACAGCCTGTGACATAACAGGATATGCATCAAATTCTGAATCCTTAGACACTCTTGAGTCTTAAAGCAATCCATTTTTGAAACCATAACCTTCAAAATTATCGCGTCGAATTCTTATGGAGGAAAATAGTCCGAAATGTTTACGATTTTCAGTCTAGAATGGATGATTCTTGACGTCGACTTTCATGGCAAAATTAGGTTAAAGAGTCAAATTTAATAGATTTTCAGGTTTATTCTCTATCAAAGATCTACTGTAAAAAGTGTGCATTTTCGACCTGCCGCAGAATAAACGAAAAAAGAAAACCATCAAAGATCTAATGTAAAAAGTGTGCATTTTCGACCTGCCGCAGAATAAACGAAAAACGAAAACCGAAAAACAAGAATTCATCTCATTGAGAGCCAATTCAAATTCGCAAGATAACAGCAGATGTTTTAAGCTCTGAATTCTTAAACAATTCAGGATAATATTGTTCTGAAATCTTAATCTCCGAAAAATAGCGTCATGCCAATAATTGTCACAAGATTTAATATCGATCATAAACATTAAGTTATTTGAAAAAATATCTCAAAGACGTGTGATGTGTGCTGATCGAAGAAACGCTTACGACTTAGATCACTGTTGACTGTTGACGCCGAATTCGTGACGAAATTCGCGTTAAAGTTTCAAACTTCACGAAATTTCAGGGTTCTTTGCTCTTAAACGTTCAATTTAAAGTTTACGTTTTCAAGCTGACGCACAAAAGAAAAAAACAACAACAATTCATGTCACCGAAAGCCAATTCAAATTCGTTACATCAATTCCTGGACTCTCTTACGGCAATATTATTGCTTGAAAACCGTAATCTGCCTTAAGAAAAACCCGTCGAATTCACTCATAATCTCCACAAAGATTTAATATCTATCTCGGGTTATAAACGTCACTAATTTTGAAGAAATAATTTAAACTTTCCCAGGCGTGTGCTCTTGGAAGGAATAGCTAGAAATGCTTACGACTTGGAAAGTAGAATTCATTCAAGGCGAAAATTTCTGTAGAGCTTAAGAATTAATGAAATTTAAGACTCAATCTCCATTTGAGTTAAAGATTTTAGTTTGGGAGGGTGAACCTGTGCTGCTGCGAAGAAGAAATTGGCGGGATGAGGCGTCTTTGGATGTCTTCAATGGAGGACAGAGGACTCCTTCCCTGGCATTTCCTTTCATCTCTGCTCTCTAACGACGACAACATTTCATTTCTGTGCGAAATGACCTCTGCCACGTAATTTATATGTGCTAGATTATTAGTCAAAAGTTAACAATTTGGGGAAGCGGGCACCTGGATTTTAAGTAAAAATTATTTCAAGTTAGTGTCTCCCAAAGGCTGTTAATTTGGGAATCTTCAATCCATTGTGGGTTTGTGTCTTTGGTCATCTTCAATTCATTGTGGGTTTGTGTGTTTGGATTTAATATATTTAAGTTGAATATAGATTTATGATGGTTTAGTTAATAATATTTGTCTTATACAATTTGTTAAGTATTTTACTAATGTAATGAAACATAAAATTAATAAATAAAATTGATAATTAATTTTATTATTTGTATATTCAATTGTTTTTTTGGTTTGTTTGTTTGTGACATGTGGGATTAACTTTAATCATTTGTATTCAGCGCGAGCCACACCAATCCTTAACATTGCTAGATTTTTTGTCTCTACAGGTTTCGAACCGGTGACTTTAACATCATGGAGTGCCTTAACAACACACTCCGTCACCGAGTGTCCTACACCTCGGGGACTCAATTGTTAAAATGTATAATTTATTTATATTAAAAATGAAAGGTTCTACTTTTTACTTATTATTAATGGATTATATTTTAAATATATTTGGTCATCATTTTAAAAATACTCCGGATGAAAAATAATCTTAAACTTTTATTGGAATCTCGGGAAAGATACCAATAACAAAGCAGAGGCTTACACCTTACTCAAAGGCCTCCAACTAGCAAAGACCTGCCAAATTCTCAATCTGAATGTCCTAGGCGACTCCAAGACTGTTATAAGGATGATGGTTCAGGGGGCATACCCAAAAAATTTAAGCCTAAAACAAATAATTGACCGAATACGAGTCGACTCTCAGACCATCAAGCCAACATTCTTACACATACTGAGAGAACATAACAAGGCAACAAATAATCTGGCGAATGAAGCCATTGGGAAATCGCCTGGAACCTTAGGCGTGGAAGGTGTGGAAGCCTTAGCCCCCTTAACCTAATGTGTCACATGACCAAGAGCCGACACACAAAGTTTGGTGGTGGGGCTTATTGAAGCTCCAACACACACAAGGACAGGTGGACCAGGCATGCGGACACCATAGCAACAGAGGATAAGTGGATCAGGCACGTGGAGCAGACGGGTGGCAAGCCTCATCGGTCATCACGCAGCTGATCCAGATGGATATTGGTGGCCACCCGCCTATTCCACTTGGACCCCCACCATTGTTTCTTTGAGTTTTTCAGTTTCCTTAATTGTAGCACAATTTACTAATTTTGACAATTTTTTTGGGTCCTGAACTTCCAGAGCCGTTTTGAGGCCCTAAACGACGTTTTTTGGGCATCAAACCTTCGACGAATATGAGCCCTTTCCGTACTTGATATTTACTATTAGCAGTTGTAGTCCTTGAATAGATATTTCTAACGATGTATCATGTGCGTCAAACGAAGATAGTATGCCAAAGTTACGACCCCGAGAAGTTGATGTACTAACTTACCCAAACGGGGCCCACATGACTGTTGGCGCTTCATCTCCTAGGCTTAGGGTTAGGGTTTCTGGCATTCCTGTTTATTGTAAAAAGGCCTTCAGAGCCTCATTGTAATCATCTTCTTGCGAATGCGAGTAGCCGTCACATCTATTCTCACAGATAAGTTGCCACCATTCTAGCGAGTCTTCCACTCTGTATTTTTACAGTCTCTGTACATTTCTTTCATTAGTATAAATCATGTATTACTGTATCTCTATGTTTATGGTTGCATCTCTGATACATTTATGTTATATTATTGCATATCTGCGATATCTCTATGCAATTCTTTATTATATCTCTGCTCCCATTTCGTGCCGAAAATAATCCGGATCAACAACTGCGACTAACAGTTTAGGTGATGGCTCCATCATGGTTCTGGGTGGCCAGACATTCTGTCCTTTCACGCTCGTGGGAAATCATGGTATGAAGGCTTTGACGCAGATGGATAGTGCGTGTGACAACCCAGATACGCAGGTAGTGTGTCAAGGTGATGCCAGGTTCATATCCAATCCTGGGGACATGGAGGTCTCAGGTACACCGCACAAGGTAGATTCTGTGACTTTTTTGTTTGGCACGAACTCAACATTAATCGTAACATGGGAGAATTTCGGTCAGTACTCGTCCTTGCAAGGGAAAAGCCTTTTTGTGGTTTTGGTAAGCCTATTTGGACGCTCCTTAATGTTTATTTTTCAGTTTTTCTCCCCCTAGAGCTTTTGGGGTCCCCCTCGCTTTTCCCTGAATTTCTCTTGTCCATGTCGTCCACCTTGTTTACACTCCGCTCAGAACCTAACCCAGTGGCCTCAACTGACTCTGTTGATCCCCTTCCAGTGCTTTGGGGCTCCTCCCCCTTTGGTTTTGAAACACCTTACAATACGCACTCAGTCTCGTCTATGCTCCGCTCATAACTTTTTCTAGTGGCTTCTGTTGATTCTGGACCCACCTATTCTCTCTCCCTTGCACAAAATTCCCAATTCGTTGCAGCCTTGTGACCCCAGATTGGACAACTCTTGGAGGATTCAAAGTGCTTCAACACTTGTATATATGCAGGGTAGCAAGGGCCTTTTTGCTGATTCTGGTCAGCCGGATCCCGAGGAAGAATGTATGGGCTGCCAAAGGAAGAGAATACAGATGGGAGCTCTCAGCTCCACCCTGACGTTTGAACTCAAAACCCTTTCTCAACATAGGCACCTGATCGAAAGGCTTCAAGATGAAAGCTATGCCTAGAGGAGCTAGATCTAGGAGTAGCGTAACATTATGGAGATAATGCAACGCAGTTTGGATAAGCTTGAACGAGTACAACAACAACCAAGCAATCTAGAAAGAAACTAGGGAGCATCCAAAAAAGTAAACTTAGTCACGGTAAACCAAATTCCAGACCTCAACAAGCCCCACCCAAATGCAATTTGGGAGCAACATTGTCATTCACATATCAAAATGGAACCGGGTAGTTGAGTCCTTTTAAAATTCAGTTACCATGTTTTGTTTTTCGATGTATATCAACGGAGTCTATTATAGATTGTAATATGCGAAATACAATCATTGTCGTATAGCTAGGGAAGGAGGACACTCTATGAACATCAATTTTATTCCAATACCTCCAGATCTCAAAGTCTTTACTTTTCGAAGGCCTCTAATAACTTTTTTTTTGTAAATCAATGGATCTATCCACACTTTTAATATATATTTCCCAATTTTTTTATAATAATAATAATAATAAGAACAACAACAACAACAATAACAATAACAAAAACAATAACAATAACAACAACTAAAATTATAATATTTTAATTTTTTTACTTATTATTAATAGATTATATTTAAAATGATTTTATTTTAAATATATTTGATCATTATTTTAAAAATACATTATATACTAATTACAAAGTATTTTTTTATTTAATAATATTAATTAAAATTATAATATTTTAAATTTTTTATTAATAATTTTACTTTTAAAAAATTGAGGAGAAATAATTAAAGATATTTTGGAAGACCATTAAATTAAAGAAGATATTAAAAGGAATTAATCCTTTAATAATATTAATTAAAATTATAATCTTTTAATTTTTTTGTTAATAATTTTACTTTACCTATGGAAGATCATTAAATTAAAGAGAGTATTAAAAGGAATTAATCCAAAGAGAAATTTTGGTCCATTATGAGAGGTATCATAATTTCATTTTCTTTGTAATAGAATCTCATTTCTTTCTCCATATTTAATATTTAAGTTTTGTTTTGATGTGATGTTGTTTATTTTTTTTGGTTTATTGAATCACAAGATAGATTTGTATTGCATCTATCTTGTTTAGATGAATTAAATTCAAGATAGATTTGTATTGCATAGTAGGGAAAGATTTTGTTTAGAATATTCTATGTAGGGTGTTTGAGAATAATTAGTCATTATTCCAACATAACAATGGTTTGTAAATCTCTTCAACAAGAGTGCATCACAACTTCTTCTATTTCTCCCTTCTCAAAACACCATCACTTTGAAATAACAATGGTTTGTAAATCTCTTCGACAAGAGTGCATCACAACTTATTCTATTTCTCCCTTCCCAAAACACCATCACTAATATACCAAAAGTATAGCCATACCAAAACTCTTCTCAATAAGGCATTTTCTCAAGACCCATGACCCATGGGGATGTATAATTGGTTTAAGTTGAATTCTATTTTGTTGAGACTCTCATTTACTTAAACCAACCTTATCAATATGTTGACATAAAGATTATGATGTATTATGATTTATATGTATATATATTTTAAATTTCATAATTAATATAAGAAAAGGTAGAAAATTTTAAAATCATAAAAATATCAATAAAAAAATCATAAGTTAACATTAATATATATGTTGTTTTCAAGAAAAGATAAAAAAAATTAAAATCATAAAAATAATCAATAAAAAAAACCATAAATTAACATTAATATATATTGTTTCCATTATGTAAATCAATTAGCAATAGAGTACACTATTAAAACACCCCTTCAATTTATATAATTATAAATATATTATTTTTTAATAATTTCAATAATAATTTTGTATATTCTACCTTTAACCTCTAGTGTACTTTATTTTTACCATATTAATTACTAAGAAGGTTGATCAATTTTTAACATATTTTAAGTCATTATATATTTGACTTTTATCTACATGCTTCTTTATAGATGAACTTGATGTCTATATAAAACTAAAAATAAACTCTTATGTCTCAATAATTTACACTTAAAACTAATAATATAAAAGAACTATTCATGATTATAATCATAAAAAACACATCTATTCCGCATTAAAATGTAATCATTTAAGTAATAATATGAAAGAACCATGTTCACATCTAAAACTAAGGGTAAGTTGCATAGCAACTAGTGGGTGACTTAGCTTTTAGTTTTTAATTATTTAAATTTAACCACATGTTTTCTTATACACTGAAAGTAGCGAGGGTATCAGTATTAATAGTATTCTAAGAAATTTTTTTAGATTGAACCTGCATGCTTTTTAAGTAAAAATAAATGCAAGTAGGTATGTATCTATCACTAGAACTTAATTTGATTATAGATGGAGCAAAGTTAATTGTTGACTTTAATCTATGTTTGTTGGATGGACAAAATATGCAATCGAGATAAGTATATATTTATCGATTTATTTTCCACTCAACAGAGAAGAACCCGAACTTAACTTGATTGCAGATTTTGTCCATCTAAAGGACATGGAGCTAAACTAACCATTGAATTTTGTTGACTTTGATCCATGCCCATTGGATGAATGGAATATGCAATCGAGATAAGGATTTCTCGTAAAAGAGCTATTGAAACCCTATGGTGTATTTATGTATGTTTAGTCGCAAGGTTTTCTTTTAAATTCTACAAGCATCTAAAATGAGGCAGTAACAAACAAGCTTTGCAATAGAGTGAGACAAGACCAAGTGTTTGAAACATGGAGCAAGTGAAAAGTAGTCGAGCTGAAGTACGTCCCGAATCAACTTACAAAGGCTAAATTTGTATAAAATCAGAATACAAGATATTCACTCTTTTCATTTTGCAGCTCTCAAATGAGATGAGTTTAAGACACTAATTAGTAGTTTCGTTGCAGTGCCCACCTAGGTGTGTATATTGAATTTCAGCCTGTCCTGTCAAATGTTCCAAATGATAGGCACGAAACATATTTCGAAGCAACTAGCAATAAGGAATTCATAGTGAAACTCTAAGGGTGTTGCCAATCTAGATCTATTGAAACTGTGTCTATTAGTTGTAACAATGTGAAGCGATGCTCACCTATAAATTTAATGTTGATGTTCATATTTTGAAAGATCTTCAAAACAATCCTCAAAGCTAACATCACCTTGAATAAATGAATAAAGAATCTTGGAGCTAAGAGACAAACCTCAAATGATTCAATATCTAGGTAAACCTTTTGGGCCCATTTCTAGATGACTGTTGATCCACGCTCGTGGTCATTTTTTTTGTTCATTTTACCACCCCTAAGGTTCTTCTCTTGTCTTTTATATTTTCCCCTCCTTAGTTGAAGTTTTTCTTTTTCTTTCCCAACACTTAGCCAAATTCAAAGAAATGGAGCGAACCTCTTCACTTGTCTTCATATTTACATCCATAGGCTCGTAGGTCCGCAATCATGTGTCATCCAAAATGCGTTTTCAATTTTCTAACCTGCAAAACGGTAATTTTCCATACTTAGTCATATTTTGAGTCTTAGGGAAGACCTCTTTGTTAATCATCATGATCATGATATGGGTCTGCGAATCCGCAGGTCCGTGGGTTCACAGATCTGCATTCTACAATTTGCACTCCACATCATTCATATCATGCCTCCACATCATCCATCACATAACTAAACACGAAGCAATTATTAAGTTCACGAGTTCTCCGTAAAACCTGAAATAAATTCAAATTTATTCTTTCAACAGTTAAAAAATTAAATCAAAGATTTGCAATGATGGAATTAGGAGAGAAATATGTGGTGGAAATAAATTAAATGTCAAGCTGTAAAAAAAACAATAACACCACCTATTTCCAAAGCCATAAAACATAGAAGAGCATGTCTAGAAAGAAAATGGAGTCATATTGTGGAGACACACTAAACACCCTCGGGCATGAGAATCAATATTTCCAGTGGTCAAGAGCATATACTTACTAAAAATATCTGTCTTCGTCTAAGAAGGACACAAATTTAATTTGGACCTCAGGCATAACATTAGTAGGTTGCGTTCCAGAGGTGACTGAACTCAAGGAGGTAGTTCTATGGTGTGCAGACAAATTCAATTCTGAAAGAAGGATAGTCTAGGTTCAAGGACGTCAAGCTATTTCTTTGTCTCCATCAACATTCTCTAGAATGTTGCGACTACCATCACCTACCATGCACTTCAAGAATGAAGAAGCTGATAAATTTCTCAAACAACATCAAGGAGGTCAAAGGTTCCTAAGTAACTATTTGGACGACCCAGGCAACAATCCCGACATTTCTGAAATTAAGGTAACTTTGTTGAACTACCCATACAAAGAGTTTGCATGGTTGTTTGCTTGCATCATTGGTCTTGAATCTACTACATCAATTCCCATTATAGACTGGGTTATCTGATTTCAAGTGAAGTGGCCTTTCAACTAAATAACCTAAATAAGACACAAAAGTTTTATATGATTTCTTATCTTGTATGTGCCATTACTTATGGCCATGTGTTTGAATATCTGCCAAGGGAAAGGAATGTGGAATTTAAAACTAAACCAATTTCTGCATGGTATTCATTCCTTTATCGACACAAGGCTCAATACAATTTTTATCTAGTTCATAATAATTTTGTTTCATAAACCAAAAACATGATTTTTGGCCCTCATACAACAAGAGTAACTCTTGATGTTTCCACCTTTCTCTCCAGGAAAGGAAT
>WSFP011553792.1:0-11235 GCA_009831015.1 Picea engelmannii
CCAGGTTTTGGACAATCATCTCCTTCGCATCCGCAGAACTATTGGTGAGAACACTCGATCTAGCGTTGGATTTTGTCTAAATTATTATAGATTCAGAATTGAGAGGCTTGGGAAAGCCCCCATCCAAATCTCTAAAAGATTTGGTAAGTGTTAGAGACATTACAATCTCGCCATATTAATCTATAGAATGTGATGTTTCTGTTACAATCTCCCAATACTGAACTCTAAGGGAAAAAGCGACCTCTCTGTTACAATTTCTCCATTCTAATCTATATAATGGAACATCGAATGCAATAATGTTCTCTACTGCAAATAGATTAATTATCCGTCAATAGATTAACACACAATTGATTGTTTGTCAATAGATTTCTGGTGCCTGAATAACCTAGCATTGCATTGCATTGCAGGGGTTAGTGATGCTGACTCTGCAAGCAAATTTTCCTGCACTGAAGCCCTCGCCTTGCAGTAACGAGCAATTAGCTAGAAACTGCGAGCATCCTACGGTTGGACAGGCAGCCATGCTCTATGTGGGCTTGTACATCGTAGCTCTAGGAACAGGCGGCGTGAGAGCTTCGTTATCAGCGCACGGGGCCGATCAGTTTGATGAAAAGGATCCAAAAGAGAGGAGGCTTATATCCCATTTTTTTAACTGGTATTTCTTCAGTTTATGCGTGGGAGGCCTGGTAGCAGTCACTCTTGTCATGTGGATACAAGAAAACGTAGGATGGCAGTGGGGATTCGGAATTTCCACAGTTGCGATATTTTTGGCACTCGTGTTATTCACCTCTGGTTTCCTTACGTATCGGAACAAGATCCCTTCCGGGAGTCCCCTCACCCGTATCGCACAGGTCACTGTATCCTACTTGGTGAAATTAGGAATACTGATTGTCTGGAATTATGGAGGGATAGGGTTATGATCGTTTTTTATAAAATTAACATAATAAGATTGAAAGTACATCCAATTCTATTTTTGTTATCGTAATTTTATAAAGCCTTCATGATTTCAGCCTTCTTTTCATAGTTCGGAATAATTTGTAGAACTTCATCTTGAAAATTTCTGTACAATGTTTACGGATCACTTTAAACAGAGTCGTGTAATGTATGAACTCAGGTCGCCACTGTGTCGCAAATAATTTGAAGTTTCTTTGTTTTAGGTATGGGTAGCTGCGATTAGGAATCGAAAGCTGCCTCTACCAACAGATTCCAAGATGCTATACAACGTATGCGACATAGATTTGAGTACAGTTAAACATACTGAACAATTCTGGTACTCCAATCCCTTCAAGCAAGTTTACTTTTTAATATCGTACTTTCCTTTTCTTTCATGAATTCAATTTTTCTTTATGATAGTGTGAAAATGGTTTGTGAACGCAATATGAGTCGTGGCGTAATTTTGTTTTGCAAAATCTATACGTAATGCTTGTTGGCTTTGTCGTGCTGGTTCAGGTTTTTGGACAAGGCAGCTATCGCGGACAGCAGCACTGGATTTATGAATCCCAGCTGCAGGAGTCAATGGAAACTTTGTACAGTGACGCAGATAGAGGAAACAAAATCAGTGCTGAGACTGTTACCCATTTTCGCAAGTACAATCATGACGTACTGCTGCGTCGCACAGGTACAAACTTTTTCTGTTGAGCAGGCAAGTACCATGGACAGGAAACTCAAGGGTTTCGAAATTCCAGCGGCCTCCCTTTCTGCGATTTCTCTTATTGTCATGCTTATACTCGCCCCGCTTTACGACCTGGTTTTCGTTCCCATTGCCCGTCGCATCACGCGACACGAAACGGGAATCACCCAGTTGCAGAGGGTGGGCATAGGATTGGTTATGTCTGCGGTGGGTATGGCCGTGGCTGCCCTGGTCGAGGTGAAGAGGAAAACCGTTGCTACAGACCATTTCCTGCTGGGCAGCGTCAAACCGTTGCCCATTTCGGTCTTCTGGTTAGGATGGCAGTACTTTTTTCTCGGCATGTCCGATATGTTTACGTTTGTAGGCCTCCTGGAGTTTTTCTACAGCCAAGCCCCTTCGGGCATGAGATCTCTGTCCACTTCACTCTCCTGGTGCTGTCTATCGTTCGGCTATTATCTGAGCTCCGTGCTGGTGTCTGTGGTCAATGGAATAAGCGAGAGGCTAGGGAATGGAGTAGGGTGGCTCTCCGGCAACAATCTAAATCGTAGTCATCTCGAGCTCTTCTACATGGTGCTCTGCATTCTCACGTCTTTCAACTTTTTCCACTATCTGGCTTGGGCTAGATGGTACAGATATAAAGATTTTAGCCAAATTCAAAGCAAAATATGATTACAAATCTCTATTTCAAAGAAAAATATGATTACGATTCTCTATTTTTCCTTGTGTGTCGGTCCGTCCGTTGCTGTAGTTGAAGGTAGTAGTAATCGATTTTTTTAATGTTTCGAGCTCTTAGTGGGTACGTTATGTTTGACGATGTGTCTGTTATCTTTGACAATGTGTCTATGATCAATTTTGAAATCCCTTTTGTTCTCCATTAACTGTTGCTTCCCACGAAGGACATGTTATAGTGTTATATAACAGCGGTGCTCATTATAATGATATCTGGATAGATGGGTTATGCGTTTTACTGATCATGTATTCTGTGAGATGCAATTTACTTTTGTTGTTAAGTATAGTAGAAATACTAATAATGTTGATGTGTGGAATGTTTTAAAGACAACATATTTTGGAAGTGGAGGGCAGTGGCCATTTCATAGACTTTTTTTTAAATAGTTTTTCAAAGCTACTTTATTTTATAAAGTATAAATTCATTTATTTATATATAAATTGTTATTAAGTTTTCATAGTAATAAAGTATTTAATTAAGTAGAAAGGCTTATACCTATTGGATATGGACACAATTAATCACCTTTTAATATAAAATTCTAATGTGATGTCTAACAATTGAAAATGCTAGAATATTCTTAGTCGTCCTCCCAAATCAACGAATGTGATTTACTCTTCAGAACATCCTTGTATTTTTGAATGCATCAGTTAACGGGTTTACTTTTTAACATTTACCTAATCATATTAAGAAATTACTGTACCACTATATGATTGCCACATTCAACTGATTAACCTTTGGAATTACCACATTTAAGATTAACTTTTGGATTTCCTCAGCTCTATGTGCGTTTCAGTTGTCCGTGTGTTTCAATTCACTAGAGTGTTGTCCGTCGAGATAACTTTCAATGTTCACCACCTACAACACCGACCACTTTGCGGCTGTGCTAGTTTATAATTCTATAATAAAAAATTTAAGTTTAAAAAGTGTAGTATTATCATCGAGCTATTTTCTAGTGTATGAAATCAGTAATTCATTATAAGGGCATTTGTTGGAAGGGCGTTGAGGAGAAGGAATTTTGGGAATTTTGGGTTGCTCATGCACCCGAGTCACCTAGGTTGGGAAAGTGGGCACATCGAGTGTGTCAACATGTGAATCGGCTTGCCCAAGCATGAGGGAAAGCATGGGGCACACCAAGAGGTTGCAGAATGTTGGTCCCAAGGGAAGTGAAGGATGATGAGTGCACTAGTTCATTTGGACGTGGGGGTTCGCAAAGGGGCAAGTTAGTTTGTTTGGGAGTGTTGATCAGCAAAGAGCCATGACACACCCAAAGGATGTAAATATTCATGAAGGTGACGTTTGGAGTCCATATAAAGGGAGCACAACCAAGAAGACACAATGAGGAAAGCAAGATCAACATTGAGGTTGTGGTGGCGCATATTTGGACAAGGAGGGGAAAGCTCCATTAAGGAGTAAAGTCATGCCAAATAGGAGGACTTGTTCTTCCTCATGGTGATTTTTTGGATAGAGTTCGAGCGACCTTCTTTTGTTTAAGTCTAGCAAGAGGAAGGGTGGCTTTGGAGATTGGGGTTGTTGTCACAGGTTTGAGTGAGTCATTCTAAAAGAATTCTTGTGACATAGAAGAGAACGTTAGTATGTGGTGAGCTCACATCGAAGGCACACCACAAGAGTTGTGAAAATTGTTGCAACAAAAGAGTCTTGGTGTGATGAGTTTGTGTATGCATGTCTTGGTGAGGTGATGTGAGTCGTACAACTCTTCCCATGTTGTAAACTGAGTTGGTAGTGCTCATATTGTAACTATTTCACAATAATAAGACTCATTCTGGTGCTAGGAACATCTTGTGCCATCCACACTATATTTATGTGTCTCTTGTTGGTTTCGCAAGTGTTTTGTTTGTTTTGCATGTTCATGGATGTATGCTTCAGTGACTAAGTGTTAATCTAATAAGAAATTCTCTAAGTATACAAGTGAGATGCAATGGATTTGGAGTGTGAATCTCCTATATCATATAACAATGTATGGGTATGCTCTAGTTGAATAGGCATAGTCAAGACAAAGTATCCTTGGCATTTCCAAGCAATCAAGAGAGAACCTTCACGGTGTCGCATGCCCTCAGAAGGTGCACGATCGAAAGATTCACGAAGGAATCATGTGGGTATGTGACAAATGGTATCAAAGATTAAAGTGTGCTCTACTATTGTGGTGGTGGCATTAGTGTTTAGCTCCACTTTTTTTTAAATTTAGTTTAGGAACAGACTTAGTGAAGGTTTGGTAAGGTGGTCTCACCTTACGCATAGAATTTATTTGTTTGATTTGCGATGGAAGTAAGTGCTATACCTATGCACACACCTTGAGAATGAAAGATGAAAATTTTGTTCGGTGAAACAAACATTTGGGAAAGGAGGACGAACAAAAGAATTGGAATAGATTTGATCACAGAAATTATGAGAACAAAGTGATTGCGAAGGGTAGTAAAAAAAGTGATAGCATAGGTGGAGAATTTTGGGGTTGCGATAAAGTTGACACACCTTTTTGCAAACTCAAGACAAGGAAGGTTACTTTGCGACGAGTTGAAGAACTTGGGTAAGTTGGATGACTTGATACAACCTAGAGTAGCTTCGCAGCCAAGTAGTTGGTTAAGAACATTTTCATCATGACATATTTGTTTCGTGTATCATCGAGAATAAAAGGTTATTCGAGTTGGGTTGTTGTAAAAGTGGGTAGAAAAAAACCTCTAAATGAGGTAGATATTCATAAAGTTATGGAATTAAGTTGGCAACAAAATGTCTTAGTAGTGAGATGGTGTGTGCATGGTGCCTTGAAGTTGAGGCAGTTAAGATGCAAAGATGGCAGAAAATTAGAAATGAGTTTAGTTGGTGACATCGGAAGTTTGGGACTTACTTGTATTTCTAAAGTGGAAGGATGGAATCAAACTTGTATCACATCAATGGTGCTATCCAGGTTTCTAGATTTGGATGTGATGTCCCCATTTTTGGATTTCCCTTCTTTGCAGTTGGAGGTGAAATTCGAGGTTTATTCCATCTTGACTAGAAGATTAAATGGAGGTTAAGAGTGGGATCAGAGGGTTTGATGAAATTATATGATGGCCAACCCATCCCATTTACCATATTTCATCATCCATATAATTTCCACACAATTTTCTCTTGGTTCTCTAGCATTATCAAGATGTTTATAATTTTGGGTTATTGTTGAGCATACTTTAATTAAATACACTAAAGGTATTATTTGGATCATATTATATGAGGGGATACCTTCATGAAATATCCTATTGGAACTGTGACATAAATATCTAAAGGATGGGATAATGAGAAAGGGACTCTCTTATCTCGAAATGTCTTAAAAACCAATTAATCCCTTTTTGGCATTAAGAAGGGTTACAAAAAAGGGTGTTTAAGCGACATTTATAAAAGTCACTTTACCTTATTAAAGAGTAAAAAGGGTCCGAAAAAGGGTCATTAAGGAGATAAAATAAAAATGAGAGTGCTTTCTCTCATTATGCATTTGATATTTTCGAAAAAAGAAACTGAGAGAGTTGTTGTGGCTTTGGCTCTTGAGACAAAAAACATTACAGGAATTTGGGATTGGGTTCAATAGTGAAACTTTCAACCCTAGCCGATCATAGAGGTAGGATCATTCATATTTCTTCATTATGCTTGAATATGGTGGAGTTTTCTTCCTTTAGTAGGTGTGTTTTTATTTATAGAGGTCATTTTTTCTTGAAGAAGTAGAGTAGGGTTTTGTGGTTGCATTTTTGGGTGTGTGTGCTAGTTTTATTGGGTTTGGGATCGAGTTGTTGAGTTGAAGGGCGATTTATCTCACATCTAGGTAGAGTTATCACTTGGGATAATTATTGGCGCACAGTGGGAAAACCTAGGGTTAAACATTAATCCACCAACAAAACCCTAAGAAGCCAACACTTTCGGCATCACCTACAAGCTCAGGTATTTATGGGGACTGCAAGAACCATATCTTCACAGTCATGAAGGGATGGGAGGCTTTAATCATAGCCATTACACTTAGAAATTTCTCATTATACGTTATATCTTGTGTGAATTACTATTATAACATATAACATAATAATAATAACCATACATTATATGCACACAATAAATAGAACAATAAACACATCATAACACATATACACCATGATTTAACATGGTTCACCCAATATGGGGTACGTCCACAATGAATAACTTCTTATATTATTCATAATCATGACTTACAACATATATTCATTGCTCTCATACATTATTTCCTTGTCTTTCTCATATCCTTCTATATGTCTCTCTTCACTCTTACATTCACGCATACAATGTGTACTTATCTCTCCTTACTCACTCGCGTTATATTCTCATTCACTAATAATCTCATATGTTCTAGATACATTACATTTTAAGTTACTTATCTATCCAAGCCCTTACATATTTATAAAATCACATTAGGGCTTGGCCATTTTTTATGGACCAAAATGATTAAAGACTTACAACTTCCTTCCTTCATTTACATGTGTTGGTCATGAAACTATTAACTTATTGTCCTTCTTATGAACACACTATGAAGTTCCCAAATTGGTTCCCATAAGTCCTGTCCAAAAATCCCCCAAAAAGCACCTGTGGCTCGTCCCAAGCAACTCATGCCTTCTTCTGCACTCTCTTCAATGTCGCAATGATCTTCTCAAAAGTTTATTTTGCAGTTCCGATGTTATCCTTTACTTGTACTTATTGTGCCTAAATATTTTATGTTTTCTGTGTGATAATAGGATTCTTCATATTCTCTTTGATGTCTTTCACTACTTCTTTCACCATGCCTTGCGTTGTTGCAATTTATTTTGTCACCCTGAACACTTCCTCCTGCATTGGCTCAAGCTTCTATACAAGAGTATGTTATTGAGCTGTAATTTTTTTGTCTCTTGGTCTAGATGCCTATTCTCCACTATGGCATCCATTCTCTCTAGAGGTGGCAGACTGCTCATTGCATCTTTGATCTTCTGTGCGTTCGCGTGTGTTTTCTGTAACATATGGTATAATGTTTGTATCTCTAAATGATACAACAACTGATTCCACACTTTTTTGTTTTCTTCATATATCTTCACACATTATTCATCCAAACTCTTAATGCTCTTGACAATGTTCATTATTGTTTGGCTTCTTTTCTCTCTTTCTTCTAGTGTAGTACTTGGTGTTGTTCATGATTCCAAGTCAACAATATTCACACGGAAGCCCTGAATAGCTTCACTAATCTTTGTCACTTGCTCTTCCAATGGGACATTTTCTTCCATGTATACTTTTGGTATGTCGTTGTATACTTCCTGGTGCAACCTCGCTTGTATCTGTGAAACCTCATCCCATTATTTCACTGGTTTGTTGTATTTTGTGTGTATTGTTGCATTGTCCTCATTCACTTTGTCCAACTCCATAGAATTCGACTCTACACACAACTGAATTTATTGCATGACACTTTTCTGCAAGTTGTGTAACACGTTGAGTGGTATCTATGAAAACATTAAGTTAATTATGTGACTTAATGCTTGCACTTTCTACTGCATCTCTATCGTAGGGAGCTCTATCTCCCCTCCTGATATATTCATTATTCGAAGCTCTATTGATAATGATGGTGGTTGCAATGTTTTCATTTGTGACTATGTAGTCTTTGTTGTACTCTTATTCTATTCGTCTTCTGTCATTTTGATTGGCGCTATTTGGGTTGAATCCAAAATTTGGTTCAGTGTGGCTATTTACACCTTCATGTTTGAGTGAATTTCCTCTTGTTTCTACGTAGCACACATAAATGATTATTCCATGACATCTTTCACTAGATCTCTCATTTTCTCTAATTAATCCTCAATTAAGGCTTATATGGATACTTACTTGAAGGCTTTCCTCTTCTTATGCTTATGCGTTGATGAATCCTTCAGATGCTCTTTTCTCTTTTCTTTGATTGGCGATGTTGTTTCATGTGTTTCACCTACGCCATTCCCTTTTTATCCTTCTTCTTCTTCATCCTTTTCTAGTTCTTGTGTCTCTTTCTCTGGTTGTTACGTATCCTTCTAGGTTTTTTTTTTCATGGTGGTTTTCCATTTTGCATCCCATTCATTTACTATCTAGATGATGTCTGATTATGTCAACATATAGTGGTTCGACAACCATTTCTAATCCAAATCCATTTTTTCTTGAACTTACATATGGTGTGGCCCTACCTTGAATTGCACAATATATTTATATATGCTTCCACCATCTACAGTTGATTGTGTGGTGTATCCTCAATGCATTCTTGGATTGTCTCCTTGTAGACATAGAAGGTGATGTTGTTTTCCAATTGTTTGTTATTGTGAGTGGTATGCTGCAAAGAAACATTCTTTACTACCAAGTATTCTTCATCCATACCTTTCACTAACTGCATCTATTCTTATTCCCTCGAAGCAACCAAAATAGTTAAGATTAATAACCAAGAATAATGGAAATATGTTCCTTTCTCTTGTTCTTCCTTACAATATGTTAAGAATTGGTTGACCAAGAATGTTTCATAGTTCATCTGTAATCCTACTATGAACTTCTCCACTACAATTATGACTCCTGCTTGCACTTGATCTTTGCAACATTTCCCATGTAATTTGTAGGCCAACACCTCCATCGCAAATATTATTGTCTCATCATTGATACTCATGACGTCTAGTATGCACACTCCTCTATGTGTGCCATATTTTCCCTTCATTCATTGTACTAATGTTTTTTCTTCCATGTTGTATATGAAAAATGGCAGACGGTTTTCTCCTACTAATGGAAATCCTGTAATCCATGCAATCAATTGTGTGTCAATCGACACTACCTTGTCCAACCAAAAAAATCCTCCATAAACACTAATTAACAATAACTTGACAGAGATTTTGATCTTTGTGCTTTTTCCAAAATGTGGGATTTCCAAGAGGTTCATTATTCCTATTCTTTGCAATTCTATGGCCCATTATTGTGGATCAACTATGATTATAAGTGTATCTAGTATGAGGGATCTGTGTAGATAATTCTCCGGTGCTAACTCTAAACAATTCTTCAAATCTATAAGGTCATGGTATGAAAATATCATGTTTCCTACCGTAGCCAACATATATCCCTTGATAATGACCCCATGTGGAATCATTGGTGTTACAAGGTGTAATGTACCCCAAATTTCCCAAATATTTTTTTTTTGCTAGGGAACATTAATACTCCTTGACTCTTCAACATTTGGTCAAAACACATTTTTATTTCCTTTATTGTAAGCAGAGTAGATTTATGGTCGCTACTGGATTTGAAAACTTATGTTTATTTTGTCTTTAGTACAATTGTGACTAGGGATATCATAGCCCTTAGAATATCTACCTTTTCTGTGTTAAATTATGCTATACAAAAAGTCACTGTGCATAATAACCTAAAGGCTATTGACTATTCTATAGTCTACCCATAACCATTAGTACTTATCCATATTGACATACATTCACATAATTTACTATATAACTATCATATGGATTTCATAGTGCTTAAACTATCCATGTCAAAAGGTATATATAAATAGTTTATCGCATAATTATCATAACCTTAACTCTATCTATATCAACATACCTATGCATATATTGTGTACCATAATATACAACACCATATAATATATGGATACTATATACAACACTATCCATAGCATAAATATCTCATTTAAAATATATGGCACTAAACCTATCCATAGTATTGCATAATAGTTTAATACATTGGATACTATCACGACAAGACTTTTCTCCTAACAATATAGTTATCATTTAACACACACAAAACTACAAGGTTGACATATCGTTCGTAACATCCCCAACGATACATGTTTAACATATTGGGAACCATATGAAGTATTATCTTAACTGAGAGTGGCGAGCATAAACCATTACACACACAGTTCGTAACCCTAACTGACTCGCATCACGACTCAACAATAAATTGGTTTAAAAACATTTTAATGGAGAATGTCAATCTTACATTTAACCCCTGGCTAATCCATTTAATGGAGACATGAATTGTACCTCCTGGAATTGACACTTCATCCACTGTGTCCAATGTAAACCTTCCATATCCAAGGTTTCACATGGAAAGGGTACTGGCACGTACCCATTGCATTACTCCTCTAACAAGACCCGAGGTAATGCTCATTGTAATGATTGTCTCTGTGAGAAGATACTGCCCTTTTCTCATTGTAACGATTTTCCCTGAACGAAAATGTTATTTGATCTGTAAGATAACCTTTCCTCTGCTCTACATGGCTGATGACAATGGGAGCTCAGATCTGGTAATAACAAGGGAGAAGGCAACACCTTTATGGTTCCTCTTCTGTGTAAGGTAAGAAATATTCCACTGCTCTAGTACTCTGTAAGTCATAACTAAACACTTTGTTTGACAATGTAGTAGCATTTTTCCTCCATAAATGTTTCCTCCCAGGACTCTTTTGGGTTTTAAAGTTCTCTATACTAGGGTTAGAGTATTTCCTGGGTTGGTTGATTCTCTTCTAGTCTTCATGGCTTATGGTTCTCTTCTGGTCAAAAACGTTTTAAAATTTATCTATCAGTATTCTTTCACATTTTCCTATATCCATCGTTATAGAAATGTTAACCCTACCATTTACCCATATCTGTTTTGTTTCTTCTCTATAGAAAATCTTGTATATCTATACCCTATGTGAGATAGATTCACACTATGAAATTCATAAGTAAGATCTAGAATTTATGTTATCATTCTGTGGACAAATGTAATGGGTACTCTACGAGAGAATAAAAATATAGTTTATTTTTATTCCTTGTAGAGTTTTGCTCTACGTGTTTGTTTTTCCACCCTGTGGAATTCATATTTTTAACTCTACACAAATATATGCATATAGGGTAAGTCCTCTATC
>WSFP011553796.1:0-11234 GCA_009831015.1 Picea engelmannii
AATTATAGAGTTTTTGTCACTTGGTTGAAAAATCAACTAAGGAAAAAGTATCCACTTTGAGAACATATAATGGAGGGGAATTCACTTCAAATGAATTCCAAAATTATTGCAATGATAAAGGAATCATAAGGCAATTTATTAATTCTTACACTCCACAACAGAATGGAGTGACATAAATAATGAATAGAACTTTGATGGGTATGGTGAGATCTATGTTGATATTTAAAGGGTTAAGTTCTTCCTATTGGGTTGAAGCAATTCATATTAATTTTTACTTAAGGAATACATCTCCCACTGCTTCTTTGGATGCCATCGCACCATTTGAAGCTTGGTATGGTTTTAAACCAAAAGATAATCATCTTTGTGTCTTTGGTTTTGTTACCCCCCCAGCCTAGGGGTAAGTAAGGAGATGATGTATCGAGGTCTGAAGGTAGTATACATGGAGTGCTGAGAGCCAGATGACCAACAGATCCCACATTGAGCCCACAAAACCCCACTTCTTCACCACTCTTAATCATCATCATTAGGCAACAAAGCATTATCCACTACATTGGTTTATCCCTAGAGGACAACATGTCTTGCTTCATGAGGTAACAAGTCCAGTCTCATGGTAAGTGTCACTTCAATATTTGAGGCATTTGAGCATGTTTCAAAGAGTCCTTTCTTGATTGTGGAACATATTTTTGGAAATTATACATTTTTCCTAATTTCACCTTGGTGGTTGTCTTGTTGTCCTAGTAAGTTGGTCACCCTTGGGAAAAGGGTTGCTACTGGGTTTCTACTTGAAGGGTCATTGTACTATTCCCATTTATACTTACCACTTTTCTCTCTTCTTCCCCTCCATTTCCTCATATTTTGGGTTTTTAGGTTTATTGACCCCAAGAAGGGTTTGTACCTCATTTCATGGGAAGATGGGGCTAAAGGCCCAGAGGTGTTGCAACTTACACTACAAAAATAAAATCCATGATCTATCCTTCTAGATGCTCGCCCTAAGGTCCTGAGATCCATGAAACTCTTCTCCATAAAAATGAAGGACCTTTAAAAGAAATAAATGAAGAAATGTCCCTCTTGATGGATGAGATGGTTTTGGAGGTGGTTTGGCAGGAGGAGACCCATGACATGATTGTTACACATTATTTTGGTCACTCTGATGATGATTCCACAAGCATGTGTTCAAGCTCTCAAAACAATCTTTTACATGAGAAAAATGACCGAGTTCTTCCCCTACAAGGCATGTTTTTAGAATGACGTCATAGGCTGATAGTAATACACAGTGAGGAAATCCTTGATTTCCACAGGCTGCTCTATACTTGGCTTGTGGGATTTCCGCGGGTGGCTATATAGGCAGGGTGCGGCGGCATTTGAAAGCTAAAAGAAGAAAGAGGTTCACGAAGTTTCTAGAAGGAGAATATTCTAGAATGTGAAGTGGCGTCTGTATGGTTGTGATCCTACTGGATTCTCTGATTTGGTGGGATCATTCTCATCCTTTTATCACTTCATCTTCTCCTATATAATGATGGGTTTCTCATGGAAAATGTTAAGCAATATTAAGCAAAGAATTGCTGAAGGAATAGGCTGAAGACTATGTGAAGAATCCTATTACAATTGATGTTTGGGGTCTCCATTTGTCCATCAATCTTTTGTAGATTAGCTTCATACAAATTCGGAGCAAGTGTATGTGTGTGTTGGAAAAAAGGACCATTGAAAGGGAACTTGCGACTACAAGTTTTAAACCTGTGAAGTAAAGCAATGCATATAGATTCTTAAGCAAAACATAATTTAATCAATGGCTCATACATAGAGTACACAGAGATTTTATACCAGAAACCCTCAACCAAGAAAACCTTTCTTATATTCATTATTGAATTTCACCATTCACCATACTATATATACAATGTTTTTAGGTATTCCATAGATACCAAAACCCTAATCCCTTAATCCGAGATTAATTTAGTAAATTGCTAAAAATAGCAAAAACCGCCCAAAAAAAATATTTTGGGGCGCTGCCCCGAATGCTGCGCGTAACCAGGGGGGGCATACCTGCCCCCCCCGGGGACCCCCCTAGGAAAGCGCCCGACGCACACAACACACCGATCACTGCTAGAGGGATCGTCAGCCGTAGTTGTCTAACCTGACGTGCCCACACACACACATGCAAAGAATATAGCACATACCTAACAACGACATCAAGGAAATTTGGTTGTATCTTCTACTTTCATTTAATATAATATAGTGACATGTTTCTTTCCCATAAAATCATTAGCATTTTATTACATGAATCCTTGCTCACATGTTTAGGTTTTCATTGAATCTACTATTGTTGCTTTCACTTTGGTTGGTTTGTGTCACTGCAGATCTGATTTCACAAGAGAACCAAAGTGAAGCAGGGACAACAGAGATATAAGGAAGCGATATCTAAAGGTATGTCATTCATTCCTTCTTTGGTAGTAAATCTAATGATTATAACCTAGGGAAAACGTCATGTTTCGTCCTGTTTTGTTCTAGATCTAGGTGGATCTAGGGAGATTAGTTTATGTCCGCATTCACCAATTTATCCAATAACAATGACACTTTGGCACATGAGAGCATGAAATATGGCCTTTGGAGGCCTAATATCTCACTCCATCATGCTTATAATTTCACTTTGAAATCCTACATCACCCTTCTAGGGCATGATGTCACCCTTCTAGGGTTTTATTTCATGTGAAATTCTATTTTGAAATATTGTAAAGGAAAATTAAAGGGGTCGACCCTCTTATATTTTGTCGTTGACAATTTTATGTGGCCAAATTGGTTTAGATGGCCTCATATAAATAAAGGACCATCTCATTTTCATTTTATTATCACATCTTATCACAATTTGTGGGAGAACAAGCCTGACATTTTCATTATTTTTGGGTTATTGGATCTTTTATCTCATGCGCTATCTCTTAGAGGTCAAGTGTGGATGCTTCTTTGCTGATTTTTGGATGAAATTGCTACAATTATAGTTTACTCTTGTGATATCTTGGTGAAGTATGTAAATTTATGCAATTTTATTTCATGCTATTAATATTTCATGGTGATTTTTTCTTGTTCATATTAGAGATTTTGTTTGGTAAAACCATAAGAGAGGAGCATAAGTGCTTCCTCCTCTCACAAGATTAATTTTGTCCAAAATTTGTGAAGAAATCCTAGCTAGGGTTAGACTCCCAAAGCCCTAGAAAGTAATAGCACTTTAGGATTTTGTCCCTAGACTCTTGATTGTGACCTATTTGAAGTATTAAGAAGGGAGAAAAGGTTGTTAGAGCCCAAAAGTTCTTGCACTCTAGCAATCATTCTCTGTAAGGATTAAACCTTAAGGCCCTAATGTGCTAGCACCTTAGAGCTTAAGCCCTATCTCTCATTCTTTACTAGCTTCATCTCCAAAAATTATTGCATTGTTGTTGTAAAGACTCCATATCCCTCATAGGCACTAATCTTTAAGCTCTCTTGTGGTGAAAGTGATAAACAAACACTCTATTCCAATTCTCTCAAGCTTCCTACTAACTTTATTAACACTAACTTAAGATAATTGACTAGTAAACTTGATGTTGTTGCAAAAGTTTGCTACAACCACCCGATAACATCAAAATTTGATGCATACATTGATATAAAGGTGGTCTAACACATTCAAAGATTGCATTGAACAATTGGATATTAATCTAGTGGATATTTGCTAAGTTTTCCTTGTCAATTGTTGCAATTCTAGGCTTAATTATTGTTGTTGTTACAAATTTATATTTGATGTTATAAACTATTGTACTACTACAAATTTGCACTAGACATCACAATCTTCATTTGTCTAGTGTATTATAAGGTAATAATTTCTTGTTTGTACTTGTAAATCATACTATATATGCTACAAATTGTTCTTGTTTCGGGCAGGTACTCAAAAAAACCCATACCTCATCCATTTAATTGGCTTGGACCAATGTTAGGTGATCAAGAGAGGGGGTGTTAGGATTGTCTAACAAACTTTCTTCTTTGATCCCTTGAGGTCATCGAGGAAGCCTCCCCTATGGTGGACCTCCTCCATCACTAAAACGAGGGGATTTCTTACTAAGGTGACAGTGGTAGGATTTCCTATAGTTACACAATATTTGGGCTACTTGTGGTGGGCTTCACACAAGTACAAATATTGTGATAACAGATTCGATATGCTATGCTTTAGTTCCTAGAGTAAAGAGGACTAAGCTAGAATCTCGCAGTATGAAATATATGATGATTGAATATTCTGAGGAGAAGAGGGGATATCGACTCCTATCTAATGGTAAGTTTGTTGTGAGTTGGGATGTTATATTCGATGGGACATAAAGTAAATATGTTGTTGATATTGAAATCCTTCAGGACAAGTTGGAACATAAAGTGGATAAGGAGGAAAATGGGGTGAAAAATAAACCAAGTAAGGATCGTTGGTTGAAATAGATTGGACTTCACCGAAAAATTGAAGTGGTGAAGAATTAGAAAAATATTCTCACGATGGTTCTTATACACATGAAAATTTAGAAGAACAATATTCAACCCAAGATGAGCATAGAATGCCTAAGTGGGCCACTCAACTTTTAAAGGATGTTAGAACAGACGAATAAAACAAAACATGTAAAAGAAGTTCCATCAAAATGAAAGAAGATTTTGCCTTAGTGGTCAATGTTTTTTATTGAGCCTTCCACTTTTAAATAGATTGTAAAACATGAGGAATGGCAAGAGGCTATGTTTGATGAGTACAAATCAATGATTGAAAATGGTACTTGGCAACTTGTAGATTGTCCTAAAAATGTGAAACCCATTGGATGCAAATGGGTTTACAAAATTAAGTACAAAGAAGATGGAATGATTAATAAATATAAAGAAAACTAGTAGCTAAGGGTTTTACTCAACAAGAAGGAATTGATTATGAAGAAAATTTTGCACCTACAACAAAGTGGAACACTACAAGGATGGTCATTGCTTTAGCAGCTCAAAACAAATGGAAGTTACATCAAATGGATCATGTTAAAAGTTCCTTCCTCAATGGTGATTTGTAGGAAGAATTTAATATGACTCAACCTCTAGGTTTTGAGCTTGAAGGACAAGAACGTAAAGTTTGCAAACTGACTAAAGTATTGTATGGTTTAAAGCAAGTTCCCAAAGCTTGGTATCCAAAGATGGATCAATACCTTTGCAAAGTGGGTTTTCAAAGAAGTGAATATAATGATACTTTGTATGTGCATATATAGGGTAAAAACATGGTCATGTCAGTAATGTATGTTGATGAATTGATTATCATTGGGAACAATGATGATCATATTGCACAGGTTAAGCAAGAATTATAGGCTAGATTTAAAATGACTGATTTGGGATTACTTCACTACTATCTTGGAGTTGAAGTATTCCAACATCCTAATAAATTTTTCATCAATAATTCAAGTATGCATTTAAACTATTGAACAAATTTGGAATGGAAGATTGGAAATCTATTCTTACCCAAAGGTGAAAAATTTAAAACTTTTAAAATTTGAAGGGGGGGAATTGGCAAACAGTACTAGCTATTGAAATTATTCAACAACTTGATTTATTTGACAACCACTCATCCATATTTGTCATATTAATTTAGTATTATTTCGAGATTCATGCATGAACCAAGGGAAAGCCACTGGAATGCAACTAAGAGGGTTCGTAGAGACATCCAAGGTACAAAAGATTATGGTCTTCTATATAAGAAAAATAAGAATTGTGAACTTATGGGATATTCTGCTGGAAATATCGATGGTAGGGAATCACCATCAAGTTATTTAATGCATATGGGATCAACAATAGTTACATGGACTTACAAGAAACAAGCTAGAATTGCAAATTCTTCAGTGGAATTATAATACATTTCAATGGGAAGCAACATGTGAGATTGTCTAGATACACAGGATTTTATAGGATCTTGGAGTTCTTAAAGCAGAAGCCACTTCTTTATTGATTGATATTCAACCAACCATAAAACTTGCTAAAAACTCATTTGTTCATTTCAAAACAAAGCATGTTGACACAAAGTATCATTACATCAAGACACTCATCACAAAGGTCATCATCAAATCGAAGTATTGTCCTTCCAAAGATCAGATTTCAGACATCTTCACGAAACTCCTAGGTAGAATAAAATTTACTAAGTTCCTAATTGAAATTGGTATTTGTTCAAATGTACTTTCGGATCAATCGGGGAATTGTTAGCCATGATGATCCTAAAGTACTTCTAGACTTAGTCTTTTCCTAGGATTAATAATTCTTGAATAAATATTGTTAGCCATGATGATCCTAAAGTAATTCTAGATGTACTTCTGCATCAAGTTAATACACCACTAGGAAATTCAAGAGTAAGGATACCAAACATATGCTAACAAGTTTTATCTCTTAGGCACACTTTTCAAGAATAAAATCAAATCTGTAATCATTGCAATTAATGCATATTTACAACAATAAATCTACCCTATTATATTCTATATTAATGTTAAATCACTTGAAAATTTCAACCTTCACTTATGTCAAATCAACATGACAAACTAGTGTTGGAAATTACCAAACCAAGAAGATAATGAATGTTGAAAATGACATCTACAATTAAGACAATTTTGGGTAGCTGAAAACTTCATATATATGTCTAAAGATGAAGTACATGTACATACCATAGACTCATCCTGAGGCTAGTACAATTCTCTAGCTCTCCAAAACCTTGGCTAGAGAAAACCATGAGAAACCCTAGCTCCACAAAATACCATCCACAAACTAGTATCACAAGTCTAGAAAGACTCCTTAGATCTAAGCAATATGTCTCCTCTCTCCTCTTCAACAAGTACCACCTAAGGTTAATTCACAAAACCCTAATCTCCAAGTCTCCAAGGGGTGAAACCCTAACGCCAATATTCAAGATGCTCCAAGTGATCCAAGAAACCCTATTGCCTCCAATACAAGAGATAATGTACAAAGAAGAAAAATCAAGAGATATATCAAAACACTCTTCTCACCACATCCTTCCTAGGGTTTCCTCATGAAATCTTAGTGCTCGATATTTAAACACAAGATGAACCACAATGAGTAAGTGAAAGAAATGACTCTCTCCTTCCTCTTTATATATGAGAGGTAAGGGAGGCCAAAAATACACAAGTAGGCCTAAACCTTTACAAGCAACCTACTACAAACAAGTAGGTCCACACATGTGAATCACTACACTCCAAGGGTACACATTTCAAGCTCCAAGGTCATGTCACTTCAAGATGTGTCTATGCTCGTTTTCCACAAGCCCACATGGAATCCACTGCTCATCCCAATCCATGTGCTCCTCTAGGTCCTCTCCACATACATGATCATTATTGCAACCTAGGCATCTTCAAGTCGATTCCAAGCCTCAATGCAGGCATCCAAACAACCCAATGTCGTTTAAGGCTCAATGCCTCCCTCTAGATTGTCCAACACTCCTACTCCAGTGCAAGGCATCCTCCAAGATAGTAACATGCTATCATAAGGTCTCCAATTCTCCAAAGAATAAAGCCACATAAGCATCGAGACAAGGTCTATCAAATCAAGAGAAATCCACCTGCAAATGTTCATGTCCATCATGGACCAACAAAGGGCTCATGTATACACCATGTACCTCATATCACATGGTCCCAAACTCTAAGGTTTAAGTTCCTAGCTCTCCTCCTAGGTAGGTACCTTTTTTAGTCGAGCAACCACTCCCCCATCATGTGCACCCAATGGGTTAGTTAATAAGCCAACTAAGGTACTGACCTTTTAAGAAATGACGCCATACCAACACTATAACCAAAGTCAAACATCCACCTAAACTAAGACATTCATATGTCCATGAAGAATCACCAAGGGTGTATGAGACATGGCTCTCTCCTAGAAGGGTGAAAACACTTGGAGAAACCCCAAAGTACACTAACATCCCCCCAATTATCTAGAACACATGTACATGTATAAGAATTTCAATTTAAACACTAAATATGAAATTGCACAAACAATATTGATTTTGAAACAAAAAATAATTTGCTACATGAAGAAATTAAAAATTATATATGTCTATGTACTTGACAAAAATATTATGGATCATTACCTGAGTGGTGAACAAGCATTTTCCCAGAATCCCTCCACCACCCTAAAAATTGAAGTTTATTTTATAGATATTTCATAAAAAAAAATAAAATAAAGTTGTACTTGAAGCATAATTTCAATTGAACATTTAGTAACTCCAAAGTAGAAATAACTAAAATATCCATCGAAGTATCTCCATGGATATCTGCAGATCACTCCAAACCCAATGTATCTAGTGATGGAATATGAACAACATTTTAATGAAGAAAGTTTGTTCACATAATTTTAGATATAAGTTTGTTCAAATAAACAATGCTAAAGGTGTCTAAACAATTATATATGTAGGAAAATGTAGCTCATCCAAAACATGTGACAAGTGATCTAAGCCCACACTTCTTGAGATTTTAAATGAATGATCATTCATTATAACAGTTAATTGCAATTAATAAACATAGACAATTTTCATTATCATATATCTATAAACAAGTCAAACATTTGCATCTAATAACCAAATTGTCCTCCTAATACAATGATGAAACAATAATCAATTCTTACATATATTAAACCTAATGTTCAATGTACATGTTTGCAATCACATACTGATCCCATGCCCTCGACCTCATGGGTGAGTAGATCATGTCACCCGTCTCGAAAAATATTTTCATAGGCAATGAGGTCTTAACAATTCATCAAATCCAATTTCGTGCAATATTGATTAACACATGCATCATATGAACTGGCTCGAGTTCTCTACCCCCTAAAACCAACATTGATCCCCACAAATGATGAGTCCAAGCTATCGACTATGGAAACCCCCGTCTCTCAACCAACCTAAAAAGTACTCTCTATATTTGTGGGTAAATATACTAATCTGGGTGGGAGAGATAATGGGGAAGGTGGAGGACGAGGCAGAGAAAGATCCTGAAAAGCAGATTTTTTATTATATGTGTGGCATTTTCCAACAACAATATTTATATGGAAGGTCTATGTAGTCAGGCTTCATGTTCTAAAAAAAATCAAGAATTTTCATGTCAAAATAATGTGGTACATCATCATTCCATAGCAACGTCCCATATGTTGTGAGGAATTGATCGTCAAGATAGGGAGCGATGTGGAGGTATTTGAAATATTAAACATTATACATCAATAGTTTTATCCCTTCTTTAAAATTGAATATAGATATGACATGGTATTTAGAGACTTTTGACTCTATCACAAGCCATTTATTTAGGCCCGTCACTTTCTCCTCACCTCTCTGCATCAAGTTAATACACCCATCAATAGTTGACACATTTATTGATAAACACCCATAAATGTGACAAGAGAGTGTAGAATTATATCCAAGCTTTGTCGACTTTCAAGAGGGGGGTCCAATTGCTTAAGGGCGCCCCATAATTTTGCATATTGGGATTTGAAATGTTGAAGAGACAATCAATGAATATGATCTTCCCAAGGAGCCTCCTCAATAATATTAGAGGGGTAAGTTGGGGCACATACTCGGGTTGATCTTGTCCCTTTTACCAAGACTCACCCTTTGGTTGAGCATGACCCTCAAAATGATAATGATGCTTAAAATGTGCTGAAACAAAAACCAAGTTCCACTTGTTTTTTGTAAGCATTTGTTTCTCGTATTCATAATTAGTTTCAGCTTTAAATAATATGTTCTCTAATTTTGTTGGGTTCTTAGTAATATTCTTAACTCAATTACGTTCTATATATATTATGGTGCCGAAGTACCTTAAAATTGAACTACATTATCATGTTAATGATCGAGATTACAATTTAAGCCCATATGATAAACAACGATAAACTTCACCTATACATCAACATGCAATTGTATTTACTTGTTTATAAACAAACTATTTAATATTAATCATAAGTATGAAATCTCCATGAGAAAGAAACACCTCTTCACATTGAGCATGATCTATTCATGAGCAGGAGAGATTAACTCAACCAAATAGAGACATAATCATAAGTAAGAGGGATTAACTCAACACCAAACATAGACATAATCACGAGCATGATTTATGCATGAGTAAGAGGGATTAACTCAACACCAAATAGAGACATAATCATGAACATAATGGATTAGATCAACACCAAACAAAGACATAATCACAAGCAAGAGGGAGTAGATTTTTGTTATGAAAAGTTGCAAGCAAGAGGGAGAACAGTTTTGCTATAAAAACTTGCAAATGAGATTGTTCATTTGCAACTTTTCATACATATAAAACCAATTTTTCGATTGAACAATATTTTCAGTTAATTTTTTTTTTTCCAATTATCAATACTCTTGAGAGAATCTTCTAGATATGATTTCTATGCGAAGTCAGCATGCTCCATTAGATTTATTTTTTGGCCGAATGTTAGTGACATGTTTTCAACAAAAACTCATTTTTTTGGGCCAAAACTTTAAGAAATTGAAAATGCCATGATTGTCACAAAACATTAACTAAGATTCATGTTTTCACCCTTATCTACTCCCCAACATTGTAGAACCACTAGCTTAACAAATTAGCTATAGATTACTCAAATATGACTACTCATAAAACTCATTGGAAATGAAAGGATACTTTAAAGTCAATGGCACTAGAAGCACAAGCAATAGCATGGGGTTAGCTTGATAATTCAATAACCCTTGATAAATCGACAAATTTGACCAAAACGTTTGGGAAGCATTGGGTAAGTATTGTCTTAAAAATCATTGATGCCAAACAAGTCTTGGAGTAATTAACAAGAAAGTTTAAATCTCGTCACATAAGCATAAGCAATAGTAGTCAACAAGATATCCTAAACATAGTTGGAATACCAAATTTAGCCATACTTATAAGCATAAGTAGTAGTCAATAAGAGAGCCTAAACAAAGTGCAAATACAAACTCTATCCAATTAAATAAACCACTGAAGAAAGTACAATTAATATTGGTGACATTTATAAATCTAATGTAATGATTACATCCACTAAATTGGGTCAATTAATAACCATCCTAGATTACAAATATTATGGGAAGGGATTGTGGTAGAATATTTATGGAAGATATTGAAAGGGTTACAAATTATGGAGCTTAATAAGCTCTAATATTATACCACTTGGAAGGCAATGGTTGATGTTCTTAGGATGGAATCAAATCTTCCTCACTTAGACTCTTCAAC
>WSFP011553799.1:0-11065 GCA_009831015.1 Picea engelmannii
GTTGAGGTTTATTCTGTGGTTAGTTCAGAACAAAAGTGCATTAATTGGATGATTTTGGTTCTATCCTATGTTTCTTGGTGGAGAAGACAATGACTGAGTTAGCCCCTATTGGTGCATGCTTTTGATGACATTTATGCTCGTGTGCTATCTTGATTTGAGGACTGTTTGGGAGCCTCTTCATGCATGATTGTCATATTTGTTCATGTTTTGAAGTTGAGTGACAGTTGGAGGTCTATTTTTTATATTGCACCAGCAGGAGACCAAATTGTTGGAAGAAATTGTAGGCTTGTTCTGTGTAGACATCATTTTCATCCATATGATCCACAACCATCATTAAACGGAGTATTGATATGTGTATATTAGATATAAACATGAAATACCACGGGGTTATCACAATTTAATGTAATCATGCTTTACTGGACTAAAGACTACTAATATGCTTTCAGACTTAGTTTACAACAACAAGTTGATTGTTCAAGGGCAAGGTTAGAGCGTGGCTGAAACTTCTTGAAATTTATCAAGGCATGGATCAAATGTTTCAAGGAAGTGATTTGGCATATCCCCTTGACATGGTCAAAGGGACAGTATTTTATGCCTTTTTCACAACAAATCCATAATTTGAGGTAGCAGGTTAGCATTCTTCGAGGAGAAACCACATGGGTATTGCTCTCTTTGCTCCGGGTACTGTTGTTGAAGGATATGAATGTAATCATAGTCTAACTTAATAAAGAGGGAAAGCCAACACGCGCTAGATTTCCCCCACGGTGGAATGATTTTGTTCGAGTTGCACTTGTGCTTGTGCAAGAGCGAAAGCTAGCATGTGCTAGATTTCCCCCACGGTGGAATGATGTTGTCCGAGATGAGCTCGTGCTTGTGCAAGAGGGAAAGCTAGCACGCGCTAGCTTTCCACCACGGTTGGATGATGTTGTTCGGGATGAGCTCATGATTGTGCAAGAGGGAAAGCTAGCACGCACTAGCTTTCCCCCATGGTGGGATAATGTTGTCCGAGATGAGCTCATGGTTGTGCAAGAGGGAAAGCTAGCACGAGCCAACTTTCCCCCACGTTGGGATGATGTTTTTCAAGATGAGTTCGTGCTTGTCCAAAAGGGAAAGCTAGCACACGCCAGTTTTCACTCACGCTGGTATGATGTTGTTCGAGATGAGCTCGTGCTTGTGCAAGAGGGAAAGCTAGTATGCCCATGATGGGATGATGTTGTCCGAGATGAGCTTGTGCTTGTGCAAGAGGGAAAGCTAACACGCACTAGCTTTCCCCCACAATGGGATGATGTTGTCCAATATGCACTCGTGCTTGTGCAAGAGGGAAAACTAGCATGCTTTCCCCCACGGTGTGATGATGTTGTCTGAGATGAGCTTGTGCTTGTGCAAGTGGGGAAGCTAGCACGCACTAGATTTTCCCATTGTGGGATGATGTTGTCTTAGATGAGCTTGTGCTTGTCCAAGAGAGAAAGCTAACATGCGCTTGTCCAAGAGGGAAAGCTAGCACGCGCTAGCTTTCCCCAATGATGCGATGATGTTGTCCGAGATGAGCTTGTGCTTGTGCAAGAGAGAAAGCTAACACATGCTAGCTTTCCCCTATGGTGGGATGATGTTGTCAGAGATGAGCTCGTGCTTGTGCAAGAGGGAAAGCTAACACATGCTAGCTTTCCCCCACAATGGAATGATGTTGTCTGAGATTAGCTTGTGCTTGTGCAAGAGGTATCTTTACCCCACGATGGGATGATGTTGTTGAGATGAGCTCATGCTTGTATAAGAGGGAAAGCTAGCACCCCCAGGGTGGGATGATGTTGTTTGAGATGAGCTCATGCTTTTGCAAGAGGGACAACTAGCACGAGCTAGCTTTCCCCCATGGTGGGATGTTGTTGGAGATGCACTCGTGTTTGTGCAAGAGGGAAAGCTAGCACGCGCTAGCTTTCCCCCACGGTGGGATGATGTTGTCCGAGATGAGCTCGTTCTTGTGCAAAAGGGAAAACTATCACGTGCTAGCTTTTCCCCATGATGGGATGATGTTGTCCGAGATGAGCTCATGCTTGTGCAAGAGGGAAAGCTAGCACACACTCACTTTCCCCCATGGTGGGGTGATGTTGTCCGAGATGAGCTCGTGCTTGTGCAAGAGGGAAAGCTAGCATGAGCCAACTATCCCCCACGGTGGGATGATGTTGTTCAAGATGAGCTCATGCTTGTGCAAGAGGGAAAGCTAGCACACGCTAGTTTTCACCCACTTTGATATGATGTTGTTCGAGATGAGCTCGTGCTTGTGCAAGAGGGAAAGCTAGTATGCCCACGGTGGGATGATGTTGTCCGAGATGAGATCATGCTTTTGCAAGAGGGAAAGCTAGCACGTGCTAGCTTTCCCCCATAGTGGGATGATGTTGCTCGAGATGCAGTCATGCTTGTGCAAGAGGGAAAACTAGCATTTTTCCCCCCACAGTGCGATAATGTTGTCTGAGATGAGCTTGTGCTTGTGTAAGAGGGAAAGCTAGCACATGCTATCTTTCACCCACATTGAGACGATGTTTTCTGAGATGAGCTTGTGCTTGTGCAAGAGGGAAATGTAGCATTCTCATGGTGGGATGATGTTGTCTGAGATGACCTCATGCTTGTGGAAGAGGGAAAACTAGCACGAGCTAGCTTTCCCCCATGATGGGATGATGTTGTCCGAGATGAACTCGTGCTTGTGCAAGAGGGAAAGCTAGCAAGCGCTAGATTTCCCCCATGGTGGGATGATGTTGTCCTAGATGAGCTTGTGCTTGTGCAAGATGGAAAGCTAGCATGCAATAGCTTTTTTTTAGGGTGGGATGATGTTGTCCGAGATGAGCTCGAGCTTGTACAAGATGGAAAGCTAGCACGTGCCACCTTTCCCCCACAATGGGATGATGTTGTCTGAGATGAGGTCATGCTTGTGCAAGAGGCAAAGCTAGCACGGGAAAGCTAGCTTTCCCCCATGGTGGGATGTTGTTGTCTGAGATGAGGTCGTGCTTGTGGAAGAGGGAAATCTATCACGTGCTAACTTTCCCTACAATGCAGTGATGTTGTCCGAGATGAGCTCGTGCTTGTGCAAGGGGAAAAACTAGCACACGTTTTCTTACCCCCGCGATGGGACGATGTTGTCCCAGATGAGCTCGTGCTTTTGCAAAAGGCATGTGCTAGCTTTTCCCCATTGTAGGATGATGTAGTCCGAGAAATGCTCGTGCTTGTGCAAGAGGGAAAGCTAGCACGCTAGCTTTACACCACAATGGGATGTGGTTGTCCGTGATGAGCTTGTGCTTGTGCAAAAGGGAAAGCTAGGATGCGCTAGATTTCCCATATGGTGGGATGATGTTTGAGATGAGCTTGTGCTTATGCAAGAGGGAAAGGCAGCACGTGCTAGCTTTCGCCCATGGTGGGATGATGTTGTCCGAGATGATCTCGTGGTTGTGCAAGAGGGAAAGCCAACACGTGCTACCTTTCCCCCACGATGGGATTATCTTGTTCGATATGAGTTCATGCTTGTGTAAGAGGGAAAGCTAGAATGCACTATATTTCCCCCACGATGGGATGATGTTGTCTGAGATGATCTCGTGCTTGTGCAAGAGGGAAAGGTAGAACGTGCTAGCTTTCCCCCACGGTGGGATGATGTTGTCCGAGATGAGCTGTTGCTTGTGCAAGAGGGAAAGGTAGCATGAGCTAGCTTTCCCCCACAATGGGATGATGTTGTTCACGATGAACTCGTGCTTGTGTGAGAAGGAAATGCTAGGTTTCACCCATGGTGGGACGATGTTGTCCAAGATGAGCTCATGCTTGTGCAAAAGGTAAATCTAGCATGAGCTAGCTTTTCCCCACGGTGGGATGATGTTGTCTGAGATGAGCTCATGCTTGTGCAAGAGGGAAAGCTAGGAGGAGGTAGCTTTCCCCCACGGTGGGATGATATTGTCCGAAATGAGCTCGTGCTTGTTCAAGAAGGAAACTTAGCATGCACTATCTTTCCCCCACAGTGGGATGATGTTTTCTGAGATGAGATCGTCTTGTGTAAGAGGGAGAACTAGCACGCGCAAGCATTCCCCCACAGTGGGATGTTGTTCGAGATGAGGTCGTGCTTGTGCAAGATGGAAAGATAAGACTCTATTTTTTCCCCATGGTGCAATGATGTTTGAGATGAGCTCGTGTTTGTGCAAGAGGGAAAGCTAACACGCTCTAGCTTTTCCCAGGGTGAGATAATGTCTGAGATGAGCTTGTGCTTGTGCAAGATGGAAAGCTTGCAAATGCTAGCTTTCTCCCACAGTGGGATGATGTTGTCTTAGATGAGCTCGTGCTTGTGTAAGAGGGAAAGCTAGCATGTGCTAGCTTTCCCCCACGATGGGATGATGTTGTTCGAGATGAGCTCATGCTAGTGCAAGACGCAAAGCTATCACACACTATATTTCCCCCACGATGGGATGATGTTTTCCAAGATGAGCTCGTGCTTGTGCAAGAGGCAAAGCTAGTACACAATATATTTCCCCCATGATGGGATGATGTTTTCCAAGATGAGCTCGTGCTTGTGTAAGAGGGAAAGCTAGCACGAGCTAGCTTTCACCCACTGTGGGATGATGTTGTCTGAGATGAACTCATGCTTGTGCAAGAGGGAAAGCTAGCACGAGCTAGCTTTCCCCATGGTGGGATGATGTTGTCCGAGATGAGGTTGTGCTTGTTCAAGAGGGAAATCTAGCATGCGCTAGCTTCCCCCATGGTGGGATGTTGTCCGAGATGAGGTCGTGCTTGTGCAAGAAGGAAAGCTAGCACAAACCAACTTTCCCCCACGGTGGGATGATTTTGTTCAAGATGAGCTCATGCTTGTACAAGAGGGAAAGCTAGCACACGCTAGCTTTCACCCACGCTGGTATGATGTTGTTCGAGATGAGCTCATGCTTGTGCAAGAGGGAAAGCTAATATGCCCACAGTGGGATGATGTTATCCGAGATGAGCTCGTGCTTGTGCAAGAGGGAAAGCTAGCACGTGCTAGCTTTCCCCCACAATGGGATGATGTTGCTCGAGATGCACTCGTGCTTGTGCAAGAGGGAAAACTAGCATGCTTTTCCCCACAGTGCGATGATGTTTTCTGAGATGAGCTTGTTCTTGTGCAAGAGGGGAAAGCTAACACACACTAGCTTTTCCCATTGTGGGATGATGTTGTCTTAGATGAGCTTGTGCTTGTCCAAGAGGGAAAGCTAGCATGCGTTTGTCCAAGAGGGAAAGCTAGCACGTGCTATCTTTCCCCAATGATGCGATGATGTTGTCAAGGATGAGCTCGTTCTTGTGCAAAAGGGAAAGCTAACATGCGGTAGCTTTCCCCTGTGGTGGGATGATGTTGTCAGAGATGAGCTCATGCTTGTGCAAGAGGGAAAGCTAGCACACACTCACTTTCCCCCATGGTGGGATGATGTTGTCTGAGATGAGCTCGTTCTTGTGCAAGAGGGAAAGCTAGCACGAGCCAAATTTCCCCCACGGTTGGAAGCTGTTGTTCAAGATGAGCTCGTGCTTGCGCAAGAGGGAAATCTAAAACACGCTAGTTTTCACCCACGCTAGTATGATGTTGTTCGAGATGAGCTCGTGCTTGTGCAAGAGGGAAAGCTAGTATGCTCACGATTGGATGATGTTGTCCGAGATGAGCTCGTGCTTGTGTAAGAGGGAAAGCTAGCATGCGCTAGCTTTCCTCCACAGTGGGATGATGTTGCCCGAGATGCCCCCACGGTGCGATGATGTTGTCTGAGATGAGCTTGTGCTTGTCCAAGAGGGAAATCTAGCATGTGCTAGCTTTCCCCAAGATGCGATGATGTTGTCTGAGATGAGCTCGTGCTTGTGCAAGAGGGAAAGCTAACACGTGTTAGCCTTCCCATATGGTGGGATGATGTTGTCAGAGATGAGCTTGTACTTGTGCAAGAGGGAAATCTAGCACATGCTAGCTTTCCCCCACGATGGAATGATGTTGTCCGAGATTAGCTCGTGCTTGTACAAGAGGTAGCTTTACCCCACGGTGGGATGATGTAGTTTGATATGAGCTCATGCTTGTGTAAGAGGTAAAGCTAGCACGCACTAGCTTTCCCCTAGGGTGGGATGATGTTGTCTGAGATGAGCTCATGATTTTGCAAGAGGGACAACTATCACAAGCTAGCTTTGCCCCACAGTGTGATGTTGTCAGAGACGAGATCGTTTTTGTGCAAGAGGGAAAGCTAACACACACTAGCTTTCCCCCACGGTGGGATGATGTTGTTCGAGATGAGCTTGTGCCTGTGCAAAAGGGAAAACTAGCACGCGCTAGCTTTTCCCCATGATGGGATGATGCTGTCTGAAATGAGCTCATGCTTGTGCAAGAGGGAAAGCTAGTAGACGCTCGCTTTCCTCCACGGTGGGATGATAGTGTCCGAGATGAGCTTGTGTTTGTGCAAGAGAGAAAGCTAGCACACGCTAGCTTTCACCCACAGTGGGATGATATTGTTCGACATGAGTTCGTGCTTGTGCAAGAGGGAAAGGTAGCTCGCGCTAAATTTCCCCCACGGTGGGTTGATGATGTCCGAGATGAGCTCCTGCTTGTGCAATAGGGAAAACCAACACACGCTAGCTTTCCTCCATGGTGGGATGATGTTGTATGGGATGAGCTCGTGCTTGTGCAAGACGTAAAGCTAGCACGTGCTAGCTTTCGCCCACGGTGGGATGATGTTGTCTGAGATGAGTTCATGCTTGTGTAAGAGGGAAAGCTAGCACACACTAGCTTTCCCCCACAGTAGGATGATGCTATCCAAGATGAGATCATGCTTGTGCTTGTGCAAGAGGGAAAGCTAGCACGCACTAGATTTCCCCCACGATGGGATGATGTTGTCCGAGATGAGCTCGTCCTTGTGCTAGAGGGAAAGCTAGCACGTGCTAGCTTTCCCCAATGGTGGGATGATGTTGTCCGAGATGAGCTTGTGCAAGAGGGAAAGCTAGCACGAGCTAGCTTTCCCACACAGTGGGATGATGTTGTCCAATGGGAGGATGTCCAAGATGAAATCGTGCTTGTGCAAGAGGGAAAGCAAGCACGCGCTAGATTTTCCCCACGGTGGGATGATGTCCGAGATGAGCTCATGCTTGTGCAAGAGGGAATGAACACACACTAGATTTTCCCCACGGTGGGATGATGTTGTCCAAGATGAGCTTGTGCTTGTGCAAGAGGGAAAGTTAGCAGACACTAGATTTTCCCCATGATGGGATGTTTTTGTCCGAGATGAGCTCATGCTTGTGCAAGAGGGAAATCTAGCACTCTCTAGCTTCCCTCCACAGTGGAATGATGTTGCCCAAGATGAGCTCATGCATGTGAAAGGGTGAAAGCTAGCAAGCGTTAGCTTTCCCCCATGGTGGGATGACGTTGTCTGAGATGAGCTCGTCCTTGGGCAATAGGGAAAGCTAGCACATGATAACTTTACCTAACAGTGGGATGATGTTGTCTAAGATGAGTTCGTTCTTGTGCAAGAGGGAAAGCTAGCACACACTACCTTTCCCTAATAGTGGGATGATGTTGTCTGAGATGAGCTTGTGCTTGTGCAAGTGGAAAAGCTAGCATGCACTACCTTTCCCACATCGGCATATGATGTTGTGCGAGATGAGCTTGTGCTTGTGTAAGAGGGAAAGCTAGCACATGCTAGCTTTCACCCACATTGGGATGATGTTGTCCGAGATGAGCTTGTGCTTGTGCAAGAGGGAAAGGTAGCATTCCCACAGTTGGTTGATGTTGTCTGAGATGACCTCGTGCTTGTGGAAGGGAGAAAGCTAGCATGAGCTAGATTTCCCCCACGATGCGATGATGTTTTCCGAGATGAACTTGTTCTTTTGCAAGAGGGAAAGCTAGCAAGCGCTAGCTTTCCCCCATGGTGGAATGATGTTGTCCTAGATGAGCTTGTGCTTGTGAAAGATGGAAAGCTAGCATGCACTAGCTTTTCCCTAGGGTGGGATGATGTCGTCCGAGATGAGCTCTAGCTTGTACAAGACGGAAAGCTAGCATGCACTACCTTTCCCCCACAATGGGATGATGTTGTCCGAGATGAAGTCATGCTTGTGCAAGAGGGAAAGCTAGGACGAGAAGGTTGAACAACTCACCCTGCAACCAGTCAACCATTATGTTAGTAGGAGGCACCACTCCCTTGTGGCTGCCCCCCCCAGTGGCATAAGAATCATGGTATGTTGGGACACTTGTATGTCATCGTGCAATAGTGCTTACAACCAATGTGGGATAACACACAAGGGGAGACTCCTTTAATTAAAGTAATATGCCTGGAGCATTTTTTCCTTATAAAACATATGATCCACTCACTAGCATCTTAAATTTAAAGCAATCTCATTAATGTGACTGAAGCTAAATAGATAGGGAGATTTTAATGTGACCAGAGCTGAAGAGAAAGGGAGGGGATTTTAGTGCGACGTAGGCTAAATAGAAATGGAGTGGCATGGTTTGTTGTGACACTTGTATGTCATTGTGCAATAGTGCTTATAACCAATGTGGGATAACAAGCAAGGGGAGACTCCTTTAATTTAAATAAGATGCCTGGAGAATTTTTTCCCTATAAAACATATGATCCACTCACTAGCATCTTAATTTTAAAGCAATCTCATTAATGTGACTGAAGCTAAATAGATAGGGAGATTTTAATGTGACCAGCGCTGAAGAGAAAGGGAGGGGATTTTAGTGTGACCTAGGCTAAATAGAAATGGAGTGGCAGACTTAGAATTGCATGTTGAAATGACCTATGCGCTATTTGGACACTATCTCCTGGTTGTTGTTACCAAATGTAAGTTTCATAATGGCTCTTCCTTCAAATGTATGGACTATAAGAGTTGTAGTTGGTTGTCAAACCCCCACGGACTATAGTGCTGATAATTGGTAATGGACTTAGGAATATTATGGGAAATTCATACTCTGTTTATATTAGCCAAAAATACCTCTTTATCCACACTAAAGCATGTAACAACAAACATAAAGGAACCACTGAAATACAATCTATATGCTGATATAGGAAAGCAGAGATTTTATTTGATACTTGGGACAGCAGATTACAATAAAAACCTAAGCAATTAGTACATAACTAAGCAATGATGAACCTGGTATGAGTTTGCTGTAGGTTGCCTCTGGAAAATATGGAAATATTATTCTTGGAAAGGGAGAGTTCGATTTCAGCAGACTGCTCGCTAAAGATGCAATCCTGTAGACTAGAAATTCGACCCAGCAATTAAATAAACAATAGCCCAGTAGGGAGAAATAATCTTGTAGTTGATTGGCAGCTTGTATGTAGTTTCCTTGCCACTATAATTCGCCCTGAACAGTACTGAATACAGCCCGAATAAGGGGCCTCCTTGCAAGAGGGAAAGCTAGCACGCTAGCTTTCCCCCACAATGTGATGTGGTTGTCCGTGATGAGCTTGTGCTTGTGCAAAAGGGAAAGCTAGGATGCGCTAGATTTCCCGTATGGTGGGATGATGTTTGAGATGATCTCATGCTTATGCAAGAGGAAAAGATAGCACGTGCTAGCTTTCGCCCATGGTGGGATGATGTTTTCCGAGATGATCTGCTTGTGCAAGAGGGAAAGCCAACACATGCTACCTTTCCCCCACGATGGGATTATCTTGTTCGATATGAGCTCATGCTTGTGCAAGAGGGAAAGATAGCATGCACTATCTTTCCCCCACGATGGGATGATGTTGTCCGAGATGATCTCGTGCTTGTGCAAGAGGGAAAGGTAGGATGCGCTAGCTTTCCCCCATGGTGGGATGATGTTGTCCAAGATGAGCTATTGCTTGTGCAAGAGGGAAAGGTAGCATGAACTAGCTTTCCCCCATAATGGGATGATGTTGTTCACAATGAACTCATGCTTGTGTGAGAAGGAAATGCTAGGTTTCACCCACGGTGGGACGATGTTTTCCAAGATGAGCTCGTGCTTGTGAAAAAGGTAAAGCTAGCATGAGCTAGATTTTCCCCACGATGGGATGATGTTGTCTGAGATGAGCTCGTGCTTGTACAAGAGGGAAAGCTAGGATGAGGTAGCTTTCCCCCATGGTGGGATGATATTGTCCGAAATGAGCTCGTGCTTGTTCAAGAAGGAAACTTAGCACACACTAGCTTTCCCCCACAGTGGGATGATGTTTTCCGAGATGAGATCATCTTGTGTAAGAGGGAGAAATAGCACGCGCAAGCGTTCCCCCACAGTGGGATGTTGTTCGAGATGAGGTCGTGCTTGTGCAAGAGGGAAAGATAAGACTCTATTTTTTCCCCATGGTGCAATGATGTTTGAGATGAGCTCGTGTTTGTGCAAGAGGGAAAGCTAACACGCTCTAGCTTTTCCCAGGGTGAGATAATGTCTGAGATGAGCTTGTGCTTGTGCAATATGGAAAGCCTGCAAACACTAGCTTTCTTCCACAGTGGGATGATGTTGTCTTAGATGAGCTCGTGCTTGTGCAAGAGGCGAAGCTAGCACACAATATATTTCCCCTACAATGGGATGATGTTTTCCAAGATGAACTCGTGTTTGTGTTAGAGGGAAAGCTAGCACGAGCTAGCTTTCACCCGTTGTGGGATGATGTTGTCTGAGATGAGTTCATGCTTGTGCAATAGGGAAAGCTAGCATGAGCTAGCTTTCCCCATGGTGGGATGTTGTTGTCCGAGATGAGGTTGTGCTTGTTCAAGAGGGAAAGCTAGCATGCACTAGCTTACCCCCATGGTGGGATGTTGTCCGAGATGAGGTCATGCTTGTGCAAGAGGGAAAGCTAGCACGAGCCAACTTTCCCCCCCGGTGAGATGATTTTGTTCAAGATGAGCTCGTGCTTGTGCAAGAGGGAAAGCTAGCACACAGTAGCTTTCACCCATGTTGGTATGATGTTCAGGATGAGCTCATGCTTGTGCAAGAGGGAAAGCTAGTATGCCCACGGTGGGATGATGTTATCCAAGATGAGCTCGTGCTTGTGCAAGAGGGAAAGCTAGCACGCGCTAGCTTTCCACCACAATGGGATGATGTTTCTCGAGATGCACTCATGCTTGTGCAAGAGGGAAAACTAGCATGCTTTTCCCC
>WSFP011553802.1:0-11234 GCA_009831015.1 Picea engelmannii
GTAGTTGCCTTTCTAGGTTGCCCCACCAGTTCAAGGAACTGTCTCTCAACTAGAAAATCACTATCTTCGCCTTTGAGGTGGATGCATAGTCCCTTAAGGAAAAACACCTTGTCATACCTTCCAACCATGCCTCACTAGCATGATCCCCAACAAACTCCGGAAGTTTGATCTTCTACAATTCTCTAGTTATGTCTTCGGGTGGAGGTCCTCCCCCTGAATCCCTCGACGCTTCTGGATTACCCATTCCATATGGTGGGGGTTCCACTTCGATCCCTGTTGGTTCACACCCCTTTAAAGTCTCATTTATGGCCTCCAAAGAGCGCAATATGAGAGCTAGTTCAGGCGATGGTGGTGGCGGCACTGGCGGTCCCTACGACGATTCCCCTCTACCTCGATTTCCTCAAGTCCTAACCATCCTGTATGATTTAACCTGCATCATCCAAAGTTGTCAGGTGAGTTCAAGGATGTTTCACATTTGCGCAACTTAAACTACAAAACAGGGTTAGGCGTACGTTTTTTTTTTACTTGTCTGTAAACAGACGTTACTCTCTTTAAGGGAGGTGGCTAGGTTAGCGTTAAGCATCTAAGCTTGATGTCTTTGCCTAAGAAAACTATTGACCCTCTCACCTCGTAGCTACGCTAGCTTTGTGCCATACTCACCAATTCCTCTAGCTTACTTTCCTAGCGTGCATGAAACCCCCTCCCGCTTATCTTGGTCTAAGTCCTTAAACTTTTCATCTAAAACTAATTAATGTGATTTTCAACCTAAAGTTGATTAATTATTAAGAACTTAAAATCTAAACTAAACTTTAACCCTATTTCCAATCGTCTTAATTAACACCTTCAATTAACCCTGAAAATTACTATTATTATTATTATTATTGATTAATTCATTAAGTACATAATTAATCACTAATTTAATTTAAATTATTTCCATTGATTAACCACTTTTGATTAATCACATTAATTTATAACTAATTTAAAACATAAATTTAAATATGTTTAAACCTAAATTTAAATCTATTATTTAAATGTGGATAATTTAACACATGGATAATTTAATTATAATTAAAAAAAACTAAATTTAAATCTATAATTTAAATATGGACAATTTAACACATGGATAATTTAATTATAATTAAAAAAAAAAAAATTTAAATCTATAATTTAAATATGGACAATTTAAACAATTAAACTCAAATCTAATATAATTTTAAACAATAAAAATAAATAAAAATTAAAACAAAATAAATAAAATAAATATTACTTAAGATTAAAACAATAAATAAATAAAATAAAAATTCGAAACGGCATCGTGGATCCTCACATGAGGCCCACATGCCCTAAACCCTAAACACACTCTTTCTGGGGTCTCTATCCCCTAACCCTAATCAACCTGCTGCCTATCTCATTATGCAAAGGCACCCTGGGCTTCTCCTACTCTGCAATTGCAGCGGAGTTATGGTAATGGCCGCAGGCTCCTCCCTCGGTGGCTCGATGCTCGACTCTAAGCGCTGGCTTGTATATTGTTTTGGTACATGCCTTGTGCACTGGTTGTGTTCTAATGTTTGACGCACTATGCACCTACTATGCTCCTCATGGGCTTCGCGTTCAGCGCTAGGCTTTAGTGACTTATGTGTGGACTGGTGTTTGGCATTGGCGTTGGTGTTTGGTATTGGGTTGTGTGTGTTTGACGCTGGCACTGGTGTTGGGTTTCTTTTTTTTTTTTTTTTACTGGTTGCAGGTTGCATTGTGTTGGTGCTGGTGCTAGTGCTTTGTTGGGTTCCCCTCTTGTGACCTTGCATTGCCTCTAGCGCTTTCAGCAAATAACAATACTTGCAAAGCATGCCTTAGCATGCCTCTCGTGGGCTCCCTCCTTGTGGCTCGTGCGTGGTTTGAGCGCTGACTTGCGCTGACTCATAGTGCACTATAAAAGTTTCATATGGACTTGGTTCTTGGCACTTTGGGTGCTAGAATTTGATTTGTGTGTTGTGGCTCTGTGCTAACCCGTGCTTGTATGTTCACAGGTGTGAAGCTCGACTTTTATGGCTGGTGGACTTGGAGGTTGGACCCTCTTCCAATACATTTTTTTTTCTTTTCTCTACAGCATGGGGTACAGCGTGGGGTTCCTGTCTTTGGTCGTGGCGCTTGGTGTGTTAGTCTCAGCTTTGACTTATATTGTGTTGTGCATTGGTGCAGGTTCTTGTCCTCGGTGTTGGCCCACAGGCCCAATAATTTTGCTTAATGAATTTAGGTCGTAGTGCATTCCGCCTCCTGGGAGCTCCATTAATTCGCTCGAAAGCTGCAATTACTGAAGATATTTTGCACTTATCCGAACTTCTACTTAGCATTGACATTGATAAGGTATGTAAAGGTGTGGAAAACAAGCTACATCCATTGCAATAGCCAAGGCGTCTCCCTGGACTCTTTTGAGTATTCCAACAGTGAGGGAACATGCATCCATGCGTGCACCATCTATAGATTGAATAGAATAAGTTTATCCTTAGTCTTCAGTTTAGAGATAAGGCACTAAATTTAGATGAGGCAGTCTGTTTTATTTTTAGCAGTCTTTCTAAATTCATTTTTTTTGTTAGATAGGGCACAAATCCTCTTTGGAGCACACTCTCTTGCATGCAAATCTTGAGATCTAAGCAATAGATCTATTTCTTTTGTAAACCTAGGAGTCCCCTCTCAGTTATATAAGAGAAAGGTTTAGGGTATGGATCTATATTAGAGAGTTTTAGTTTTATTTATTCCACATAAAATTATGTCTATAGAATTTTCCTGTAGCAGATTTTTATTCTGCAGTAATGGAGTATCAATAACAGGGTTCTTAACAGTAATCTATGTGTTACATTGTATGTTTTCTAACTGTGTGTTTATAGATTCTATTGAGATTCAGATTGCAGTTTTGATTAGCATTTAAATTCAGACTGTGTTAGTTAACTGTAGGAGTGGAATCTGTTCACCATGTGTTAGAAAAATTCATCATGGTATCAAAGAAGTTTGTTGAAGCCTTTTAGGAATATTTGAATGGATAGTGGGGGCAGGGAGAATTGTTTTTTATTTATTTTTTATTTTTTATTTTTTTTATACATATAGATATATATATCAAGATTCATAAATTTCTTTCATCTAACTTATATATATATATATATATATATTTATTTTTATATAATGAATTATTTTGTATTTATTTATTTATTTATTTGTTTTTATACATATAGAAATATATATCAAGATTCATAAATTTCTTTCATCTAACTTATATATATATATATATATATATTATATATTCTCTACCTCATTTATAGGTCAATCTTAATGTTACTTCCTTCTACAAGTGAAGCTTCTTACATACAGGTGAGGCTTCTTATAGGTTCTAAGGTGAACAAGCCTCCTTGAAACTTATAACAGTTTCTAAGGTTTTTCTGATTTATTTCTGGGTCAATTCTGAGTAGGTGGGTAGGCCCTTGGCCCCAGATTTTAAACTAGAGCTTTGATACCAAGTGTAAGGTCCTATCTAATAGATCTTAGAAATTCATAAATTTAAATATAACATTTCTATTATAATTGTTCAACAAAATAACAGTTTACAGTTTACGACTCAGCAAAATTCAAAATGGGCAACATGATATAAATTATATATAAAGAAAAAAAAAACATATACAACATAGTAAAATAGTGAACCATCGTAACGATAATGACATGCCATAAATATGAACATAAATACCTTTCAGTGATGTTGTTTCCCCAACTCCGTCTATCCTCGTTGCTCTGCTGCCCAAACTCCCACCAAGCTGCTCTGACCAAACTCTGCCCAAAACCGAATCTTTCCTCCCTGCCAGCTAGGAATAGAGCCTATCCAGCTCCCTAGCTCTAGGATTCTGTGAGGATTCTTGTCCCCCCAAGCCCAAAACTCCCAACAACTTGGTGCACCCCTGTAACAGTCCACCCAAACTCCAAAACCCGAAAATACCAACCAGGAAATACAGTCTCTAATCTCAAATAATGCTTCCTCTTCCTCCAAATTTCCAAAAAGTCCCCTTTTTCGAATGCCTCTCCCCCTCATATCCTCTTCCATTCATCACCTCCTACCCTCCTTTAATTCCACCCACCTTATCCCTCCATTTAATACCTTATCCCTCCATTCAATGCTTCATCCCCTGCATACGTAATTTTTTATAATAATGAATTAAAAGTTATTAAGTATTTAATTCTTTACCCTAAACATTAAATGTGTTAATCAATCAATTAATTAATTAATAAACATATATTAAACAATAATTAATTAATTAATTAATCAATTAATTAATATTGTCAATAAATAATCATTATTTAACTAATATACATTAGGACAATTAATTATTTAATTAATTATACTTGGTAAATCTTAAGCAATCATTTAGCTAGGGTTGTTACAAAGAACCTGAAGTGGTGGACCTTCCAGCCCCATTCGAGGAGGTCGGTATGGAAGATCTGGAGAGGGTTATGGTCATGATCGATCAACAAGTGCTATCTATGGTAGGCGTGCAATTAGGGGCAGTCCTGACTATGGTAGGTCAACAAGCCGTGTTTATTCAAGGTGTCCAGAGAAACATGATTTTGATTATGGAAGGGTTGCAAGTCCTATTTATGTCAGTCGCCCACAGAGGAATAATCCAGATTGTGGCAATGATGCAAACCCTCTTCTTAACGAGACTGGATTCGATCACTAGTGAGGTGGTCGGGGCCATCAATCATGTAGACACGACACAAAGTTGAAATGGAAAAGCATGATGGCAAGTTTTGGACAAATTGAAAGGATCATGCAAGAGGTGATAGGAACAAATATGATGGATCAATTTTCATTGGATGTGCCATGTGATTTGGCATTGATTCCAAATTTGGTAGAGCTAGGTACTGCCAATTGTTGGCAGGGACTTAGGCTGCTGGATACGGGTATGAGGTAGGTGCCAAAGAAGTGGCTAGTAGTTGCTATGGTGTTGGATACGATGATGTTGTTGGTAGTGGTGTCAATGGAAGGTGAGCATGGCATCTCCAAAGGACAAGCAATGGGAAGGTGCAGTCGAGGATGAGAGAGGTGTTGGTAAATGGAAGCAACGGTAATGGTAGTTGTCATGTGAACATTTATTTTAATGGAGTTGTAATTTTTTTAATTTTTTTATATGTAGTTGGGGATATGGCTATAAGACCATGTTAGGCTTTTGTACCCCTATTTTTCAACCGGTTAATTCGAGACATAGAATTAGGGGATAGGGGGTGGGTGACGAGTCATGTTAGTTGCCCATGGTTTTATGTCCATGTAATCATATGTAATAAAGCCTTCTTAAAGGCTAGTTGTAACTCCATTATAAATGGGCCTGGAGGTGAGTGGTGAATGTTTACTTGGCCGGCTTGGCCAGATTTGTTCAAGGGGATGTTCATGTTAGGGTGGAGCCAGGACTCCATTGAAAGTTTCCTGGAGGTGAGTTGTTGTCACACTCACTTGGCTAGCTTCGTCTATTTTTTGGCGAAGGTCTCGAACACAGTGTTTGAGGTGGAGCACTGAAGGTGATCAGGATCGCGACATAAGAGTTTTTTGCAAAGCTCAAGTAATTCATTGTATGGACTAATGGTACCTAGGCATTTGGTACATGATGTTGATTCCTTCATGGTGAGCCGAGATTTACAAGAAGTGGGAATACCTATGGTATTCACTATCTTGGTAATTAAGTAGTTGAAGATATGCTTATTGCAAGCACAAGCATGGTTACGATAAACGAGTTCTCTCAGTTGGCTTGGACATTCGAGATGAAGGATTTGGGAGAAGCAAAACAATGTTGAGCATAGAAATTCATAGAGACTGGATTGATGATAAGTTTTGGGTTATCCCAACTTGAGTAAATGGTAACAATACTTAGGAAATTCGATATGAATGATGTGAAACTAGTAAAATCATTTTAGAATCTTTCTTCAGGTTTATGTCCAAGAGATGTGGAAGAATAGGGTTACATGTCTCGTGTATCGTATGCTGGTAAAATATATAAGTTTGTGATGAGAAGATTGGATATTTCACTTGCAAGGATTTGTTAGTGTTCACATGATAAATCTAGGTGGAACAATGAAATGGGTTCTTCGGTTTTGGAAGCAATGGTATCACCTATATTTATCTTTCAAGAAGGTGATGAATGGACAATGGCATGACATCAGGTAAATTGTTTTCAAGGTGAATATTGTTAGGAATGTGACAACTATTTGGATAAGGCGGTTTTGGCTGACCAAGTTTTGAGGAAGATTTATTGCCTATTGTTGAAACCACTCAGCTAAGATAGGGGAAACATTTAATGTTTTCATTTTTTTATAAGTAAAGGAGACATTGTATAAATATGAATGCATTAGAGGCATTTGAGGAGAATGGGCTGCTAGCCCTCTCCCGAGCTGCCGGTTGCATATGGTTGTTGTAATCTTTGGGTTATTTCTTCTAATAGAATACATTTCCAGTGTCTCGTGGATGTTTCCCTTACTCTGAGGGGTTTACCACATAAAACTTTGTGTCTCTTGTGTATTTTTGAATCTGTGTATATCTTGTATGTTGATCTCTGTGGGTTAAATGGCACAACACTTAGGAACACCTAAGGTCAGTTGACATTGTGAGGTCAACAAGTTTTCTAATTTAAAAATCTCAGCTTGAGTGTCATTTGTTTCCTAATACCGGGAAGTGGCCTTTACTCTTGACTTGGACTTCCTCAATTTTAACCTCCCGAGGGAAATTAGTTATGGCAGTGAATTTTTACTGCGCCTGGTTGAATTCATAGATTAAACAGGATCACATCTAATGGATTGTAAGAAGATGTATTCTCTGCTTCTTTTCTTAATTGGATTTATTTTATAGTTGTACTAAGAAGAGAGAGGAAGGGTAACATTGAGTTCACTGGTAGTTGTTAAAAGGAATTTTGGGTTGCACCTTAAAAACTGATTTTGGGACTCTTGTCTTAGGCGGGAAGTTCTCACTTTCATTGAATAAGAATTGTTCTACTTTAAGTATTCCCTTCCCACGCTTGTTTAATTTATAAAATAAGTTTATATTAGTTAGTAACTTATGACTTGAATCACGGGGATGAAGGGTTGGTCTTGGTAGATAGATCTAGTATTGAATTACCTTGAAATGAATTTCATTTAGTTTACTCATGCGCCCCGATTTAATGTTATGGTGTGACTATTTAAGTAGTTTTATTACATGTGCGTCCTTCTAATAATGTTGTTATATTATTGATTCATGTTTTTAATCACTTGCATATTTTGAATTAAGGTTGATCTCACATGTGCCTTTATAATAATTGACATTTTATGGATTAAGTAATAATCTTCTCTTGCACCCTAAAATAAAGTACAATTCTCTTGTGTCTGAAGAATAATGATGTATGGCTGATGAATTTAATAATTGGATTTCTTGTGCATTAGAATAATGATGGATGTAAAATGAGTTTAGCTTGATTACTCACATGCATTTCATTAATGGTGAGTCATTGTTAGTTTAGTAATAAAATTTTCTTGCACACATTTATTTAGGTGGGTGTGTGATGTCTTCCTCATTATTCTCTTGCACCTAGAATTTAATGTTAATAAATCTTGCATCATGATTTTATTACATGCATGACTAAGTTAGTGACTACTTTTCTCTTGTGTCTATACATAAGTCGACATGTGATTTTTCTAGAAACGTCTACTCTCACGTGCGGCCAATATTTAAATGTTCATGTATGATTGATAATGATATTGATTACCCTTGCACCATGATTAATTGATGAATATGATTGATGGATTTATATAGTTGATTATTGGGCTTGTTGTTAGTGGGATGTAGACACCTCCTTGTTCCTCATAACATTCTCCATCCCTGAGACCTTAAATGGTTAAAATCAATTGGAACCTGGGCTTGAGCATTGCTTATGTGTCCTTGAGGTCCTAATGTTGCAGGGTAGGTTGGGAAGGTAGTCATTTTGTATTCGTTACTTGATTGAATATTGTTGTAAATGTTTTCAAGATGATTATGATGTGATGACCTGCTACGTTATTTATGTTTATGTGTCAGTATATTCCTTTGTTGATGCATTGAATGCGTCATTAGTATTTTCCATGATGAGCAGTTGGTACTGCTTTTACTTACGATGTTGTTGATTAGGCACTGCTGTGATCATGTGTTGATGTTAATTTCTTAATAAAATAAAATAAATTCCTTTTGTGCTTCTCTTTTTCTTAGGTGTAATAGAGGGTCGTTACAATCTTCCTTCATTCCAAAGGATTCCATAGACGAAGAACTGTAATAATTACTTAAAGAAAACAAGAAGGAAAAGTCTAAAATAATGAGCAGGTTGACCAAGAGACAAAAGGGAAAAAATTATAAATATAAAGAAATTTGGAACATATGAAAGGATGGAGTATAATAATTTCCTCAAATATAATTACAAATGAGGTTGATCTAGTTGATAATTTGAATAACTTGACACTAGATCTCATTATTCAATACCAAGAAGCTATATAGAGGAAAACAATATTCTAAGTTAGGTGGTTGGAAGGAATGATTACAACTATAGATTAGAGTAGAGATGGAATAATACAAAAACTATGAGAAGAAAGGATAGTGATAGAAAAACTAGAGGATAAAGAAAGAGAATGGTTCCATGGTTCCTCCCCTTTCTGCCATAAAAACACAAAACCTGAGAACATGAGACACTACTGCACTAGTAGTGAGGATTGTTCCTATTATCTAAAGCAAGACTTGGTTATGTTATTTTCCAACTCTAAAATAAAAACATGGGCTCAAAATTAGAAAAAGCAATTGAATTGGAACTTGACATAAAAAGGAAAATAAAATTATTGTGTTATCATATTGCAGAATGGATATTCATCACCTACTAAGGATGGAATTATGATTGATCTCAACCTAACCATTTCTCAGGTACAACTCTTTATCCTTATAGAATTACTTAGGTCTTCATTTTGAAGTTACATTTGGAGATAAATCTATGCATTTTGACAACTTGGATGGTAAATTTGACACATTTGTGTTTATTTGGATCACTATTCAATGTTGGTGCAGTGATTGGAAAATTAGTCAATAGGATAATAGAAGACTATATTGGAAGAAAATGAATATTCACTTATGATCTCATGCTTATTTGTATACACTTTATCTTTACATATAATCGTATGTTATTTTCCTTCAAATTTCATGGAATCGAAATTCCTTGGACATTGTCATACTCATATTGCTCTACTATGGAGGTGTGTTTCCCTATTGTTTATCGATTCTACACAAAAAAGTTATTGTGTGATAGGAAATGGAATAAGGATAAATGTATCTCATTAGTAAAATGGAAGAGTCTATCCAAAAAAAAGTCTAAAGCTCATTGGGAGCTCAAAACTCCACATTTGTTTGGGAAGGCACTAGTGTATAATATAATATATATATATATATATATATATATATATATATAGAGAGAGAGAGAGAGAGAGAGAGAGAGAGAGAGAGAGAGAGAGAGAGAGGTTAATTACTAAAAACTGTTACTAGTAGTTGATCATCATGAAAAATTACATAGAGACCAAATATATTGAATCTTGGAGTAATTCCTTAATGAAATGAGACCTAAATGTCTCTATTTTCTGGAAATCATTAGTAAATTATTTCCCCTTCATTGGAAGTTTCCTAGGTTGGAGGATTGGAAATGACTTGAGAGTAAACTTGGTACTTGACCTGTGGATGAAAGAAAATGAAGTATACAATAGTTTTGAAGACTTTAGAATAATGTTGTATCTTAAAATATGATTTCACCTAGTAAATTTATGTCATCCAAATATTGGTAATTTATGGATAGTTGGATGTAGAAAGGGGATATAGTTAGAACATAAAGGAAGATATATAAAATAAAAGAGTTTGTGCAAGAATGCATTGGTAAAAATCCTCCCTCCACCTAACGGAGGAAGAGGATGAATAATTATGGATAGTCAATATTGTCAAATGATGATACACTACAAATTTGGGTACTATGTGAACTTCCCAAAGGCATCAGAAGAAGAGAAAAGGTGGAAGTGAGCATATCTATGGAAATTGATATCCCCGTGAAAATTGGAAATTTATTGTGGCTTTCCCTCAGAGATAAAATATTGACATGGGATTATTTGTCGAGGAGGTTTTTCAATGGTCCAAATATGTGTTTCTTGCACAAAGAAAGGGGTGAAATAATAAGTTAAATATTCATTGGATGTCACTTCTCTAAAACTCTATGGGAAACTACATATATTTTGACATGATGTAAAATGAATTGGACTAGGTAGAATATTGAGGGAGACTAGGAGAAGCAACTTGATGAAAAATAGGTAACGAAGCATTTGACTCTCCCAAATGTAGTTATATAATCAATTTGGTTTGCTAAGAGGAAAGAAATATTCCAACATATTTCTCTCTACCCCACAAAATGTTTTCATATGATCAAAATTTCCTTTAATTATCTACCCAAGTCCGAGATAAAAAATGATGCATAGACAAATCACTAAAGTTATAATTAATAACAATTGTGCTTAGAGGTTTTTTTATGGATAATATAAGGGTAATATAGGATCATGTGGTGTACGAAGTTTCCTCTATTATAACATGCACTACATATATAAAAAATACATATAGTCACTAACTATTAAATAATGCATTAGAAAGGAAAACAAACCTATCCATTAATGTGTATATTGTTTGGAAGGTTATAGCACCGTTGTTTCCTCATGGGTAGCCAGTTTGTTTGGAAAAAAGTCAATGGGGAAAATGTTCCTAAAATATTTTAAAAGAGTACCTTCCAACCTTTGATTGGTTCTCCTCTTCCACTCTCTCCTTCAAGTTGGCCTATAACACATTGAAAATGCATATAGACAATATTGTAAGTACTTACATTGAAAAAAAACTAATAATTCCAATCAAATTATGATGCATCAAATCATAGTTACACACTTGTAGATATGATTGATACCTGTGAAACACCAACTGGAACATTTTCCAAAATGGAAGAAGAAGGCTACCACATACCCAAGGTTCCCTCCTAGTTACCATGAGATTTGAAAATTTGCATTGTAAGTTATTTTTTTTTACATCAAAATTTATAATGACATTGCAATTTTCTTAAATAAAAAAGTTTCAAGCATGCATTTATACACGTGAAGTATAAAACTCTGAAAAATATCGCATTCCTATTGACCCTATTTAGAAA